>JAQIXS010001504.1:0-29545 GCA_034700785.1 Rossiulus vilnensis | reverse complement strand
GCTTTGTGTTCGGAACACAATAACAGGATCCTGAGGACGTTTCCACGTTGAACATAGAAAAGAATTTCTGGGAAATTGGTCCACGAGCTCTAACAAATGGTAGCAGAGCGTGGTTTGTTGCCATTAGTTCATCAATTTGGAACGAAGAAATCGGCCGTGTGTTCGGAAGGAAAATTTACCCAGGAGGAAAGTGAACTGTGCTAGTTTGTGACTGTGAATTCGGAACGAAAAAGGACTACACCTGGAAAGAACCTAAGTAAGCAACAGTGTTTTATTTGATCAGAAACTTTGGAAGTTTAATTTCTATAAAATCCCGAAGAAATGGCGAGCACAGGCGAGAGCAATGGGCGCTTCTCTATCAGCAAGTTGAACGGAAAGAACTATGAGGAATGGGCCTTTGACGCTCGGCTCATGCTGATGGAGAGGGGCCTAGAAGGTTTTCTTACTGAGGCAAGAAATATTCCGGATCCGAATGCAAGTGAAAAGGAACTCATGGAGTTCGACATCAATAAGAAAAGGGCGTACGCGATGTTGTGCCTAACCATCGGGCCGGAGATCAAACCGATAGTGAAGACCACTGGGAATGCTTTTCAACTTTGGACAAAGTTGGAAAAGATCTACCAACCGAAGTCAATGCTACGACAGGCGACGTCGAGAAGGAAGTTTTTGAATATGAGGTTGTTGGACGGAGAAGAGATAAGTGTTTTTATTGCCAGGGTGGACGAGGCCGCCCTGGAGTGTCAAAATGCAGGGGTCAATCTGTCACTAAAAGAAAATGCGTTCCAGTATCTTGACCTGCTGCTGATAGAGTATTCTGTTGTTTGTGCTACTCTATTTAAGCTTCCTGAAGACCAGATGGTGCCATCAGTGATCGCCGAAGCCCTTATTGGAGAACACCAGCGTTTGCAGCATCAGATGAATGGAGGGAACTTCGTTGGAAATCATCGAAGCAATGGATCTTCGAATGGAGGGAACGCTCTGTTTGCAGGGAACACCTACCTCAAAGATGTGCGGTGTTTCAACTGTCAGGAAATGGGACACTTCGCCAGGAACTGCGGAGCCCCCAGGCGACCAAGATACCCTAATAATAATTTCCAAAATAGGTCAAATTTCAGATACAAGAAAGAGTACAAATCCGAAACAACACATTCTGGGAATTTGGCTGTCTCCGAGGAAGCTACCAGCGAGAAAGATGAGGACAGCAAACCTGGGGAGAACAGCAAAGTCCTGCTGTTTGCGAATGCGCTCACTGCAGTTTCATTTTCTGAACCCAACAGACTAAAAAGGTACGTCGATTCCGGGGCGACTGACCACATCTGTGCGGACAGGTCAGTCTTCAAAAACTTGAAGCAGTACAACCAGAAAGTCGAGCTAGGAGAGGGCAGCTCTGAAGTTGGAGGTAGCGGAGACGTCTGTTTCAAGTTGATGGTGAACGGAAAGGAGAGAGAAGTGGAGCTGACTGACGTCCTCTACGCTCCAAATTTCTCCAAAAATTTGTTGAGCGTCTCCAGAATAGAAGAGAAGGGATATCAGGTGCTGTTTGCGAACGGAAAGGTGACCGTGTATCGAGAGGACATCAATGAGCCCATCTTCCAAACCAGCAGTTACAACAGATTGTATTGCTTGATGACAGAAGCAAGGGACGAGAGCAAGAAAGAGGGACCAGCAAGAAGCGGTAATAATGATAATCACCTCACAAGTTTAGTTGCAGAAGCTAGTCATGGAGAGCTAAGAAAGTGGCACAGGAGGTTTGGCCACTTGAATGCGAGAAACCTGAAAGAAATGAAGAACCAAGGCATGGTTTACGGATTGGAGGGCGTGAACCTGGAAGGAGACATCGAGTGCCTCGAATGCGACATGGGAAAAATCAAAACTTCAAGCTCTGCAAGGAACATTGAAATTTCCAGTACGTCACCATTGGAGCTGGTCCATATGGATCTTTGGGGGCCGACAAGGACTGTGTCAATTTCAGGTAACAGATATCTGTTCGCCATAATTGATGATTATTCTCGTATGTCGGCTGTTATCCCGTTAAAGACCAAAGATCAGGCGCTTGAGAAGTTCAAAGGATTCGTGGCCCAGGTGGAAAATCGACTGGACAAGAAAATCAAAAAGGTCAGTGGTCGAAACCCGCCATGTGAAAATAATAGAAAGCGAACCCAGGAACCCGCCAGTGGAAGAAGTATGTCTAGGAACATCGAGGGACCCAGACGTTTAGTCAGATGTTCAGCTATTCTAATGGGAATCGTCAGAGATGGAGCAAGAAATCGAGAAGGAAAGGCCAAGGGAGATTCTGGAAGATAACCGTCCAAAATTTACAGGGAAAGCTCAGGTCGAGAATTGCATCAAACAGCTAGAAGGAAGGGCGATGGTGCGCCTGAGCAAACTGACTGAAGAGGAATGCCGAAAATTCGAAAAGGGTTCATGCAGCAGCCGGGGGCCTGCAACTGAAGAGCCGGAAGCAAGTGGATCAACATGTCCATCCACGGTGCTGTTCACCTCTTTAGACCCCAGCTCATATCGGGAAGCCACAACTGGAAGCAATCATCTGGAATGGAAAAGATCAATTCAAGAAGAGATCACGATGATGCAGGACAGAGATGCATTTGAGGAGGTGGAACGACCGGAAAAGACGAAGATTCTCGGATCCAGGTGGGTATTCAAGACCAAACTGGATTCGAGAGGAGAACCAAAGAAAAGAAGGGCCAGGCTAGTAATACAAGGTTTTAGGCAAACCCAAGGAATCGACTATGATGAGGTGTTTTCACCAGTGGTGAATTTCACCGTCATCAAGTTGTTTTTAATGCTCCTTGTCGTCCTAAGGAACTGGTCCGACGCACACTTAGATATTAAGTGTGCGTACCTGTATGGGGATTTAGATGAGGAAACTTTCGTGGAGCTGCCTGACGGCTACGAACCAAAAGGAAACAAAGACAACGTGTGGAGACTGAAGAAGGCCGTGTACGGTCTCCACCAAAGTGGCAGGCAGTGGTTCACGAAGCTAACTGAAGTCTTGGAGGAATTAGGATTTTCAAGGATACCTAGATTTTCGTGCGCCTTCACCAGAGAAGAGAATACAGCAATATTGTTCTATGTGGACGATATCATTGTATTCGGAAGAACCAGAGAAGTACTTGCCAACGTGACCAGATTGCTATCCTCAAAATTCGACATGACAGATCTAGGACCCATCAGGAGGTTGCTTGGAGTAAACTTTAATCGGGTGGACAGACAGATCTTCATGCATCAGGAAGATTTCATCACAAACTTGGGAAAGGATCTGGACATGGTGGAAAACACATTGGTGAAGGTTCCGATGTGTGTAGGAGCATTATTCAGAAAGCCAAACGATCAAGATCGAGGAGATGAGGCGTTCCCGTACAGGTTCATCGTGGGCAGTCTGCTGTTCCTGGCCTTGAAGACAAGGCCGGACATCTTATTTCCCACGATGTTAATGTCACAATTTAACGATAAACATTCTCTTCTGCATGTCAAGGGTCTACTGCAAATTGTGCAGTACTGCGTCAATACGAGGAAACTGAGAATAGACCTAGGAAAATGCAACGATGAGTCCTTATTCGTCTACACTGACGCATCATGGGCAAGCGATCGTGACGATCGCAAAAGTTTCGGGGGTTTTGTTGCTTTCTTAGGTGGCGTACCCATTAGCTGGGGTTGCAAAAAGCAACCAATTGTAGCCCTCAGCTCAATGGAAGCGGAGTACATGGGGATAGTGCTCTGCTTAAAAGAAGTGAAATAGTTGAGCGAAATATTCAAAAGTTTTAGCCCAGTAATGGACGTTGGAAACGTACCAACCGTGTTTTCAGATTCACTGTTGGCCATACAATTTAGCAGAAACGAGATCGAGACGAACAGGACAAAACATATTGATATACGATATCATTTTGTTAAGGACTGGCTGGCAAAGGGCCTTTTTATCCTAAAGAGCGTAAGTGGAAATCAAAACATTGCGGACATGTTTACCAAGCCGCAGAACCAAGCAAGTATAGAAAGAATACATGAGGTCCTGTTCGTCTAGAACACGTTTACGAGCTGGAATCAAAGGGGGGTTTGTTGGATAAGAGTTGTGATTCGAGCTCTAAAGGTTTTTTTTAAACATGAAATGAAATGATTTTTTCTTGCAGCCTTATTTTGTCAAAGTCCAACATTTCAGTCCAAAACCTTCGCAGCCAAACCGGAAATATACAAATGCGAAGCATGATTATATTTCAACCCATTTCAGACATAAATAAGCAACAAGCATCATGAGACATCGAACTCATCAATTGTCCAGTTATTTTCTATATCCACAATTAAGAGATTTGCAGCGTGCGATCATCCCATTGGATTTGCTGGATTATCTACAAGCGACTCTAAAAGAAAAACGAATAAGGACATCAGAGATCCCTTTAATCAAATTAAGCACCCTATAGTACATCTATCATTGCACAAAAGAACAGCACGATTGAAAGTCCTCAACAAACGTTTTCAAGAGTTCTAATGTTTTCACACTTGTTCTGCTTATAGAATTCGTTGATAAACAATGGGAGGAAGCCTGAGAAACAGATGAATACGGGAAGCATTGAAGGAACATTGTGGGCCCAAAGATAAAGCGCCGTAATTCAATGTACTGCAGAAAAGCGCCAAATTTTGAAGTTCGGAAAAACAGATGGCGCTGATTCCATGTTCCCACTCTTAGCCTACTCACCAATGTTCATACGCATCACTAACCCTCCCCCATATATATTTTTTGTACCTTTTGTTTTCTGTCTCTTTTTGGCATTATGGGATTGTGGACAGATCGAACTGTGTAGTGTAGCTTCTGTAAGGGCGCAAAATGCCCAGTTAGTTTTTCTGTAGAATTGTAATAAAACATATGCCCTTTCATAAGTCCAAGTAGTAAAATAATATTATCAAAATAATAAATGGTATGAGATATATTATTTCGACGAGGAACGGAATTTGCCAAAAGAGTAACCAGAGAGGATCGATTGGGATTGCAAAAGCTTAGAGCTTTGTGTTCGGAACACGAGAACAGGATTCTGGTGACGTTTCTACGTTAAACAGAGAAAAGTTAAGTACACGTTTCGTTCTGGGAATGAAAATATCAAAGGACTGAATCAAAGTTTCGAAGGAGCGCTCATTTGTATCGAGAATTTAAACCGAATTGCTGTAGAATTTCTGGGAAATTCGTCCACGAGCTCTAACAAAATGGCGCCAAATAGCTCTAAAATCGCACCAAATACAACAAATGGCGCAAAATAGCTCTAAAACAGCGCCATGTACAACAAATGGCGCCAAATATCTTAAAAATAGCACCACATGCAACAAATGGCGCCAAATGGCTCTAAAATGGCGCCATATACAACAAATGGCGCTAAATATCTTAAAAATGGCGCCACATGCAACAAATGGCGCCAAATAGCTTTATAATAGCGCCATGTACAATGAATGGCGCCAAATACAACAAATGGCGCTAAATAGCTCTAAAATAGCGCCATATACAACAAATGGCGCCAAATAGCTCTAAAATAGCGCCATATACAACAAATTCATGAATTTCGGAGAAATTAATCTTCGTCATCTTGTGGCCGGAGATAATTAATGAAGTAACCAGGAGATAACTTTTGTGTATCTCCTGGTTACTTCATTATATACAACAAATGGCGCCAAATATGTTATTAAAATAGCGCTACATGCAACAAATGGCGCCAAATAGCTCGAAAATGGCGCTATTTGTTGCATATGGCGCAATTTTTAAGGTATTTGACGCCATTTGTTGTTCATGGCACCATTTTAAAGCTATTTGGCGCCATTTGTTGTGTTTAGCTCTATTTTTGAGCTTTTTGGCGCCTAATATATATTTAAAATGGCGCAACATACAACAAATGGCGCCCTTTATAATAATATACTTGGTGCCAAATAGCTCTAAAATGGCGCCAAATACAACAAATGATGCCAAATATCTCTAAAATGGCGACATGTACAACAAATGACGCCAACTATCTTAAAAATAGCGCTACATGCAACAAATGGCGTCAAATAGCTCTAAATGGCGCCACATACTACAAATGGCACAAATTTTGCAGTTGTAGCTTCAATCTTTGGAAAACGAGGCACATGGTTGCGTTTTATGCAGGGCATCGCACTGATCAACACATTTTTGTTACAAGTTTTCAGGGGACCCTGTAAGTGTCTGGTATACTTTTTCCAGGGGTAGAAACCATCGGAGTAGATAGATACAGAGCAGAAATTTATGGTGTCGTGGCTTCCGGCGACAGGGTGGCGATCACCCTCCTCGTGGAAAGTAACTACGCGACATGTTGTCACGATCTGAACATGGCCCTCCGGCACCAGGGCCTTTTGAAATATGTTCAGATGAACCGCAAGGAACCAAATCCAAATGGAAAACTGGAAATTTAAAAATTCAGGCAGTATTTATCGTTCCAGCCCTGCATTTGTCAGACGCTCTTCGCCGAGGATTCCGACGGGTGGGACTTTAATAAGATCCTGAAGAAAATCCAGAAAACGTACGAGCCGACGACTCAGGAAAGGACCTAGCAACTTTTTTGCCAATTTTTCTCGCTCTAAATGGAGCATTAGGAGTCTGTCGAGAAATAATGTTGCCCGCATGGAGGACGTCGTGGTCAAAATCAACACAACCAAGGAAGTATTGTCGAGTGACCTCCACTGCTTCCAGCTTATGAGAGGATTGCCGGCGAGCTACACCCTCTGCATTTGTTAGATTAATGCCTTGCCAGATGCATATTACACTCCCACGAGAGTAAAGGAAGCCCTGATCGCTGAGGCATGGACTGCGCACTTTGCTGAAGAAATAGGCATCGCGGGAGCGAGCAGATATGGACGGCCTGGAGCTGGAGAAGTCTTGACAATAAGGAAGAAGGACTGCTAGCCCCAGAGGAAACCGAACATGCCTGGGGGTATGTGCTTCCGTTGTGGAGGCAGGGGGCACTGGCAGAAGAATTGCCCCAGCGCACCGGCGGAGTCGATGGACCGGACCAGTCATCCACTCGCACGGTCGCTAAACTCCCAGAGTCGGAAGAAACCAGCTGATCCGCCAATGGGCACATCTTGAAGCCGCGGTAGATGAAGAGGAAAACCTCGCGGCAAGTTGAGCTGTGGCAACCCCAAGCAGATCTTCTACGCTGCGCTAAACTCTGCGATCACCAGAATGACCACCTAGTGGATTTGGGACTCCAGCGTGTCGGACCACGTCTGTTGTGATCGACGGTGGTTCACCGAGTTACGGCCCTGCAAGACATCTAAAACTTTAGCTGAGTAAACTGGGAGTACCAGCATTGTCGGACGAGGAAATGTTGCCTTTACGGTATCCGGAGCAAGTTATAGAGTCGGCAATGTCTGGTACGCACCCAAGGCGTCTAGAAATCCCCTGTCGGCCTCGCAGGCAGCACGTAATACAGGAACAACCTGGGATGGAGATGGATCAAGGATCCAAAACTATGACTCCGAAGGCAAACTAAGTTTTAAATTCCCGTGTATTGGACGCCTATTCCTGGTGAAGGCAACTCCGGATGTGGATTCCCGGGAACATGAGACCAGGACTGAAACCACTAAGACAGCGGCCACTACGAACAAGACCAGGACTTGCTAAGACCTTGCAAAGTAGCTAGAGACAGCGATCTTCGACTTTGGCACAAAAGGCTCGCACACACGGGACAGGACAAGGTCAAGCACATGTTATAGGGTGATGCTGTGCGGGGCATGGCTCCCCTTACTGAACCCAAGGTCCCTTGTGCAGCTTGCCAGTAGTGCAAAGCAAATCGGCAGTCGACTTTAACATATGAGGAAATTTCGACTTAAGCTCCGCTACAGCTCATACCTGCGGACGTATGGGGACCTGCTCCCGTAGCTTCGAATTTAGGATTTAGGTATTATCTAGCTATTACAGATGACTTCACCTGTTGGACTACCGTGTACCCTTTAAGGTTTGAAGATCGGGCCTTAGAATTCATCAAGATGTGCATCCAGCATATGGAAAGACAGACAGGCCACAAAGTACTCCGGATTAAGACCGACAACGGCGGGGAATTCTGCTATAAAGCCTTGGAATTGTTCTATGCGGAGAAAGGAATCGTGCACGTAACGACCAACGTGAATTCTCCGCATCAGAATGGGATCGCAGAGAGGTTAAACCAGACTGCATTGAAAGCGATCTGTGTCTTGCGGAAGGACACAGGTTTGGCAAAGTACTTTTAGGCCGTTTCTCTGCAGACATTCGTCTATCTAAAGAAAAGGGTCCCCCAGTAGATCTTGGGATACAAAACACCCTTCGAGAGGCGATGTGGTTATCCTCCTAACCTGAAACATCTCCGCAGGATTGGAAGCACTGTCTATGGCTTTCTTCCGAAGGGTCTAAGGAAAGTCAAGCTGGAGGACACGGCAGTTACCGGTATTCTAATAAGTTACTCCAGCTGTACCAGAGGCACTCTACGGACTACACCAGTCAGGTCGCTGCTGGTGGTGTACTTTGCAGGAGCAGCTACAGCGTCATGGCTTCACTCCATTAGAATCCGGCGAATGCGTATACTGTTATGGATGGAAAGCCATCCTAATGGTATACGTAGACGACATACTGGTTTTCGCAAGAAATCATCAAGCCCTAAGAGATGTACTGAAGAACCTAACAGGAATTTTTGACATGACGGATTTAGACCCCACGACAACGTTCTTGGGAATCCAGATCCATGAAAAGTTATCTTAAGGCACAGTCACCATGGACCAGGAACCGTATATCCGTGAGCTCAGCCGACGCATGGACATAATACCTGTCCGAGGCGCCCAGGAACCACTAAAGGTGGGGGCGGGGTACAGTCGGCAACTGCTGGGGGAGGCTACAAATAATCTGCCCCACCCCCTTCCCCACCCCTAGGATCCCTTCTCTACATTGCCAGGATGACTTGACCGGATCTGCTGGTTGCGGTGAACACCCTGGCGAAGAACACATCAAAGCCAGCACTCCATGCGTGGACACATGCCGAACACTTGCTCAACTATGTGCGGAGCACTATTTCTCAGCGCACGGTGCTCTTGAGAAGTAACGCAACGGGGATCAAAGGCTTCTAGGATGCTTCCTGGGGTTCAGAAGTTGATACGTCTCATTCAGTATCTGGATTACTGGTGTTGATCGGTAACTCGCCCATCATCTGGAGGTCTGCGCTGCAGACTATAATTGCCCAGTCCACCATGAAGGCCGAAACCATGGCTCTGGTGGAGATGGTAAAGGAGCTCATTTGGCTTGACGAGATCCTTCAGGAGCTGAAACCGGTAATGTCCACAGAGTTTGGAAAAGTAGAGGTCCTTATCGACAATAAATCGGCGATGTTCGCGAATAATAACGCGGTCGAGAATGGCTTCACAAAACACTTAACATGCAAGCTCCGGTTCGTACGTGACTTCTACAATAAAGGATTATTCTCCCTTCGATGTGTCTCGACGAAAAGAAATCAGGCGGATGCGCTAACGAAGCCTCTGAGCGCATTTTATCTGCAAACCAAAGCTCCCTACCTTCAAAATCTAAGGGGTGACTCGTCAAAATTTTAGTGTGGTGCCAACGAGTCATGGGGGAGTAATGATAGTTTTTGGCAGGGGTTTAGGGGCGAAATTGATGTAAGTGGTTGGACGACTTTTTCCGGGTCCAAAATTCCAATTTGAGAAATCGGTGGTGGGCTGTGCGTTGTCCCCTGCACCACCCTATTGTACGAAATTCGACGCCGCCCGGCATGGAGGACACCACGTGTCATTGTTTACTCTATGCGCGCCCTGCCGATGATGACACCACGTGGCGCGTGACCCGGTTGCATTTTTGCAGTGGCAGACATTGTTCTTGGCTCAAACTTGTTGACCAGGGTGGTCATTTTTTTGTCTGACAGCGCCTAGAATTCAACCTGGGTTGTTAAATTGGCTTTCACTTGTTTTGCTGCTCGGCCGTGTGGCCTGCATTAAGTATTTGGCGGCCCTCTTCTGTGCCCATGTTAAGGCTAAAATAAATTGATTATCAGGTTAACCACGCTCACCTCTGTTTTACTGAACCTATCATTTAGCACTATTTTTAAGCTATTTGGCGCCTGATATATATTTAAAATAGTGCCACATACAACAAATGGCGCCGTTTATAATAATATACTTTACACAAAATTGCTCTAAAATGGCGCCAAATCCAACAAATGACGCCCAATAGCTCTTAAATAGTGCCATGTACAACAAATGATGCCAAATATCTTAAAAATGGCGCCATATAAAAATTTGTTGATAATGGCGCCATTTTTATGATATTTGGTGCCATTTGTTGTACATGGCGCCATTTTAGAGCTATTTGGCGCCATTTGTTGTATTTGGCGCAATTTTAGAGCTATTTGGCGCCATTTGTTGTATTTGGCGCTATTTTAGAGCAATTTGGCGTCAAGTTTATTATTAAAAATGGCGCCATTTTTTGTATTTAACGCGATTTTCGAGCTATTTGGCGCCATTTGTTGCATGTGGCGCCATTTTTAAGATAGTTGGCGCTATTAGTTGTACATGGCGTTATTTTAGAGCTATTTGGCGCCATTTGTTGTATTTGAAGCTATTTTAAAAAATTTAGCGCAAAATATATTATTAAAAACGGCGCCATTTTAAATATTTATTAAGCGCAAAATAGTTCAGAAATAGTGCTAAACACAACATATGGCGCCAAATAGCTCTAAAATGGCGACATGTACAACAAAAGGCACCAAATATCTTTATAATAAAGCCATATGAAACAAATAGTGCCATTTTAGAGCTATTTGGTCTTAGTATTGAATTCAGAGGCAAGCATGGTTAACTTCGTAAAATGATTTATTTGTCATTACCATGACAAACATGACGCTACACATGATATGTGGCTGCACAGCTTAAAAACAAATCGGCAGACTTGACCATCCAGGTCAAAAACGAGCATCAATAAAAAATGACCGGACAGGTCGGTTTCAAATTAGGCAAGTAAGCAATAACAATATGGCTGCCGTGCAAAAATGCGGCCGGGTCAGCTGACCCGGCCAGGTGGCGCTACGTGTTTTCAACTTGGCAGGGCGCTGCAGGGCAAACAATTTCCGTGTCCTTGATATGTGGCGCCAGCTTCCATGGACAGGTGGTGATCGCTACCCGGTTTTGCTGGAATTTTGAGACCAAAAATGTGGCACAGCAGCTTCTGACCCTTTTAGCCACGACCCCGAAACCCTGCCAAAAGTTATCAATACTCCCCCATGACTCGTTGGCACCAAACTACAATTTTGACGAGTCACCCCTTAGATCTTGAATGTAGAGAGTTATGGTTCGCAGATGAGATGCGCTCAGAGGCTTTATTAGCGCATCTGCCAGATTAATCTTCGTCGAGACACATCGAAGGGAGAATAATCCTCGATTGAAGTGGTCACGTACGAACCGGAGCTTGCGGGTTATGTGTTTTGTGAAGCCATTCTCGACCGCGTTCTTATTCGCGAACATCGCCGATTCGTTGTCGATAAGGACCTCCACTTTTCCAAACTCCATGGGCATTACTGGTTTCAGCTTCTGAAGGATCTCGTCAAGCCAAATGAGCTTCTCCACCATCTCCACCAGAGCCATGGTTTTGGCCTCTATGATGGATTAAGCAATTATAGTCTGCCGCGCAGACCCTATAGATGATATGCGAGTTACCGATTAACATCAGTAATCCAGATACTGAATAAGACGTATCAACGTCTGAACCCTAGGAAGCGTCCGAGAAGCCTTTGATCCCCATTGCGTTACTTCTCGAGAGCACAATGCGCTGAGAACTAGTGGCACACACGTAGTTAATCAGGTGTTCTACATGTGTCTACGCGAGTAGTGTTGGCTTCAATCTGTACTTTGCTAGGGTGTTCACCGCAACCAGCAGATTCAGTCGAGTCATCCTTGCAATGTAAAAAAGGGATCCTACAAGGCTTTGATAAGGGTAAATCAGATACTCTGTAGCTTCCCCCAGCAGTTGCCGACTCTGCACCGCCCCTACCTTAAGTGGTTCTCGGGCGCCTCGGACAGGTATCATGTCCATGCGTTCTTTAGGGGGCTCTTCAGTACATTTCTTGAGGCTTGATGATTTCTTGCAAAAACCAGTATGTCCTTTACGTATAACATTAGAATGGCTTCCTATCCATAACGGTATACGCATTTGCCGGATTCTAATAAAGTAAAGCCATGACGCTGTAGCTGCTCCTGCAAAGTACCCCACCAGCAGCGACCTGACTGGTGTAGTGCCTTCTTCAACAGCCATGCTTTGCCTGGTCGTCTCTTTACTTCTTTCGGACAACCAACACCATGAAAGCAAACTTGACCAGGGTAAAGGTTACAACTGGGTTATACACCTCTGTATAATTTTAGCCAGGGCATTGCTGAAACCCTTAAGCAACTTGTCGAGCATGGTGCCGCACAACGTCGCCTTTCGCGTTGCGCTTTCGGACAAAAACCCACCTGCAGCAATCACCTTCTGATGCGACCCAGGATAGACGGGTTTAAAAACCTTGCGCTCTCGGAGAGTGAGCAGCTCTTCGTCGATGGCTTTCTTCCATAGTCACGTATCGGGGGCTTTTAGAGCCTATGCATAGGTTTTGGGATTCAGCTTGACCAAGCTGACCTCCCATTCCTCGTCGTCTGACGATACGACCTGTTTGCCGCTGTCGCCATCAACTATTGGTTCTCTGACGGGTTTCGCTTCCCCGTTTTGTCCATTTGGGCGAGTTTCGATTGTTTCTAAAATGTTTCTGTTAGGAGCAGTCGTTGAACGTTGTATTTTCACTACCCCTTCCCTCGTGTTCAGTAGCGAGAAGTCGTAATTTCCCTCGGAAAACGGTATTTCGACTGCCCTGCAGTATCTCTAAATCGCGGTTTTCGACGTGAAACGGGAGCCTTCGTGGTAGTAATACACGTATGTTCTCTGTCCTGTCTTCCCAGGGAAAAGCTTTCTCTAAAATACATATAGCCGGGCTTCTACGGCTTGCTGTAATAGCTTTACCTAGAAATTTAGGCCGGTTGGTTTCTAAGGAATGGCCCCGCCTCTTGGTTTGGGAGTCCTTTCCTTACCGGGTGCGCTGGCCTCCTCCGTCTTTCGAACGCCGTTCACATCCTCCACAGACTCCATCTAACTCGAATCCGATGTTCTACTGCGTGGTGGTCAGTATACTCTTTCCTCAGGATCTCCAGCAATTTTAGTCTCGTCGATGTGGACCTAGGACGTTTCCCATACACGATTGGTTCTGTCGACGAACCTGTACCCTCTGGTACTGCTGGAGTAACCGATCAGAATACCGATAACTGCTGTGTCCTCCAGCTTGTCTTTTCTAAGACCCTTCGAAAGAAAGCTATAGACAGTGCTCCCAATCCTTCGGAAATGTTTCAGGTTGTGAGGATAACCATGGAGCCTCTTAAAAGGTGTCTTGTATCTTAAGATCGTTTATAGGACTCTATTCTTGAAATACGTAAATGTCTGCAGGAATGCTGCCCAAAAGTACTTTGCCAAACCTGTGTCCTTCCGCATGACACGGATCGCTTTTAACGCAGTCTTGTTGAACCTCTCTGCGATCCTATTCTGATGAGGAGAATGCACGTTGGTCGTTACGTGCACTATTCCTTTCTCCTCATAAAACAATTCTGAGGCTTTGGAGCAGAATTCCCCTTTGTTTTCGGTCTTTATCCAGAGTACTTTGCGGCCTGTCTGTCTTTACCTCCACTGGATGTACACCTTGATGAATTCTAAGGCCTGATCTTAAGACCTTAAAGGATACACGCTAGTCCAATGGGTGAAGTCATCTGTAATAGCTAGATAATACCTAAAGCCTGATTCGAAGCTACGGGAGAAGGTTTCCATACGTCCGCATGTATGAGCTGTAGCGAGGCTTTAGTCGAGATTTCCTCATATGTCTAAGTCGATGGCTAATTTGCTTTGCACTCCTGGCAAGCTGCACAGGGGACCTTAAATTCAGTAAGGGGAGCCATGCCCCGCACAGCATCAGCCTTGGACATGCGCTTGACTATGTCCTGTCCCGTGTGTGCGAGCCTTTCGTGCCAAAGTCGAAGATCGGCATCTCTAGCTACTTTGCCAGGTCTTAAGTCAGTCCTGGTCTTGTTTGTAGTGGCCGCTGTCTTAGTGGTTTCAGTCTTCGTCTCACGTTCCTGGAAATCCACATCCGAAGTTGCCTTTACCAGAAAGAGGCGTTTCATACACTGGAATTGAAGGCCGGGTTTGCCTTCGGCGTCATACGTCTGGATCCTTGATCCATCTTCTACCCAGGTCATTCCTGCCTGGTGTGCTGCCTGCGAGGCCGACAGGAGATTTCCTAGACGCCTTGGGTGCGTACCAGACATTGCCGACTCTATAACTTGCTCCTGTTACCGTGAAGGCAACGGTTTCTCGACCGACAATGGTAGTACTTACAGTGTATCCAGCCAAAGTTTGGGAAGTATTGCAGGGCCGTAACTCGGTGAACCACCGTCGATCACAACAGACGTGGTCTGACGCGCCAGAGTTTCAAATACACTCTCTGGTCATATTGGTGGGCGCAGCATCCAGTGCGGCTTAGAAAAGCTGCCTGGGGTTGCCTCGGCCTGACTGGCTGCGAGGTTTTCCTCTCCCTCTTCTGCGGCCTCGAAATTTGCCCATTGGCGGATCAGCCGGTCTCTCCCTACTCCGGGAGTTCAGTGACCGGGCTAGCGGATGACCGGTCTGGTCTATCGGCTTCTCCGGTGCACTGAGGCAATCCTTCTGCCAGTGCCCCCTGCCTCCACAACGGAAGCACATACCCTTGGGTATGTTTGGTTTCTTTCGGGGTTGGCAGTCCTTCTCCCCCATTGTAAAGACTTCTCCAGCTCCAGGCCGTCCAGATCTGTTCGCTGTCGCGATGCCTATTTACTTAGCAAAGCGCACGGTCTTTGCCAAGGCGATCAGGGCTTTCTTTACTCTCGCGGAAGTGTAATTGGCATCCAACCAGGCACTGATCAAATGAATGCAGAGGCCGAAGCATGCTGGCAATCCCCTCATGAGCTGAAAGCAGTAAAGGTAACTCGACAATACTACCTTGGATGCGTTAATTTTAACCACGACGTCCTCCACGCGGGCGAGATATTCCTCGACGGACTCCTGATGCTCCATCTGGAGCGAGAAAAATTGGCAAAAAAGTTGTCAGGTCTTATCCCGAGTCGTCAGCTCGTATGTTTCCCGAATTGTTTCAAGGATCTTGTTACAGTCCCACTTATCGCAATCCTCGGAAAAGAGCGTCTGGTGGATGCGGGGCTGGCCTAAAAAATACATCGTGCTATCGCAATGCCACGTCGCATAATTACTTTCCGTGAGGCTGGTGATCGACACCCTGTTGCCGGAAGATGACGACACCGTAAACTTGTCTTCTGCCATCTAAACTTATTGAGCAATCAACCAAAAAAAACCTTTGTTACGGAAACTTACTGGGTTGCCTGAAACCAGTGCTTGTTGGAACAAAATTTCGAGATTAGCGCAGCGCCCTGCCCTACACGTTGATGATTCAGTCCGTTGCTAGACCTGTTAAAATATTACATAAAAGAAAATAACAGTTTCTTTACAGTTATGAGGGGCTTGAATGTCCATAACACGTCATCCATGTCATACAGCAGACAAATTGCACACTATGCCAGATCCACTTTAAACACAAAGCACACGATAGTAATCCAAACAACAAAAAGCGTTTTTTAAAGGTTCCACAAAATGCTGGAACCAGAGCAATGGCGAACAAATGGGCGATCTCTCCACACAAAGAGAAAACATGGCGTCACTGCAAACAACAGGCAGCCTCTTTGTGTCAACAGCAAAATCCCTAATGGCTGCCAACACCAAAAACTACGGAGGCCCACATGTGGCGCCTCCAGAAACGAGCAAGTGGGCAAACCCAGCGTCTGCTTGCTTCTACAGATGCCCTCAGGTGCTGCACCACGGGCGTTTAACATTAACTTTAGATTAATTTCGATTAATTTAAGTTAATTTAGATTAAAGGCCACTGAGGAACATTTTATTTGTTTCCCAATTAATGTTCCTTGTAGCAGCACTGAATATTAACATGAATGTAATGGGAATTTCTCAAATCATGACTCAGGTAACTGTTCCTAATTCAATGTTTGTTTTGTTATCTTCTATACAGGACATCTCTTACATCCTAGGACCAGGAACTTAAGGACTAACACAGGTTAGTTTATTCATTTTTTACTTAACAATTCGTTAAGGACTTAGGGACAGCATGAGGACATGCTACATGTTATCAAAAATACAACATGATCCCCCGTAGCGTGTTATCACCCTCCCAATTATAGCGACTGATCGTTTAAATACATGGTTAACGTCTCAATGCGGCACAGTAAAAGGGGTTTTATTAGCAAGTCTGCTAAATTGTACTTGGTACTCACGAAACGTAATTTAAATAAACCCTTCATAAATTGGTCCCTAACAAAACGTAATTTCATCACAAAGTACTTCGTTGTGTTGTTTTTAACCTCGTTCCTTATCGCGTGGATGGCAGATTCGTTGTCAAGGAACAAGCATGGTTTTTGTAGGCAAAAAGGTTTGATTAGCTGCATTTCGTCTAAAAACCTACACAACCAAAGTAACTGCTTCACCAGTCCCATCGCGGCCATAACCTCAGCCTCCATAGTGGACTCGGCTGTCATGGTCTGACGCGATGATCGCCACATTACCGGATATTTTCCTATAAGGACGACTAAGCCCGATACAGAGCGGCTTGAATCCATGTCGGACGCCCAGGATGCATCAGTGAATGCCTGGATCCTTGTATCACAGTCCGTAAAAAAAACTAGACCTTTTTTTTGGTCTGTCGTAGGTAATTAATCAAGTTCTTGGTGTAGGCCATACAGGGTCTTATTCAGTCGCCACAGGTGTCCGTCTGTCCTGGTCGCTCCAGGGGGCGGTTCCATCAGGGTGGGCTTGTCCAATGTGCCATACAAAAATGCGCACTTGACGTCAAGGTGACTTGTCACCCAGCCCCCAATCACTACAAACAGAAGGAGGACCACTCTTATCAATGTGAAATTGACTACGGGGTTATACACTTCCGTGTAATCGATCCCCTTTTGTTGCTAAAACCCTTTTGCCACTAGACAGGCCCTGTGTCGGTCGACTGAGCCCTTCAAGTCCCGCTTACGGACAAATATCCACCTACAGCCCAGGTCTTTAGCACCTGCTGTAGGCGGTACGGACTCGTATATGCTGCACTTTTTAAGAGTTTGCAGCTTATCACCTATTGCTTTCTGCCACTTATCGGCATCCGGGGCCGACATCGCTTCTTCATAGGTGTTGGGGTCTTGCTTATCCACACTATGGCACTCCTCAGCAGCAGGCGGGACAGTCTCCTTTACGTTGCACTTCACAACGTCTTCACCCTAACCCGTTCGAGTCACATCTACTTCTCCCTGGAAAGTATTCTTAGGAAAGAAGTCGACGCTGTGGTCCGTCACGATCCTGTTCTTAAGACAGAAAATCTTTACTTCGTTCTTGCTCTGAAAGCGGGTGTTATTGCACCAGTTGTAGACGTCTGTCTTCGTCCCAGTTAGTTGTGGTAATAGTTGACGTCCCCACGTGGACTCCTCGCTAACCTGGGGTTGGGATCTGACAGATGTACCCGCCTTGGGTAGAGGTGGTGGACTGCTAGAAGGTGATCTCCTCCTAGTAGGTTTTGGCTTGATAGTCGAAGGTTGTGGTGTTTGCTCGTTTAAAGCGTCCGGCTCAAACTCTGGCAGGGACACCGTCGGTCTGAACTGGTCGTCAGGATCAGTTACTGCAGCCTTCTAAACTATCTTCACCTAGCTGGACTCAACTATCCGGTCCTAATCAGAAAGGTAGATCTGGTAGTTTCTGGTAGTCCAAGAGTAGCCAACTTGGACACCTTCGACAAATGTATCATCAAATTTCCCCTTTCAAGCTGCTTGGGGGACGAATTCATAGACCTTGGCCCTGACACTTCGGAGGTGAGCCAGGTTTGGAGTTTTTCCTTTCAGCATCTTGTAAGGAGAACACATGCATAGCAGTCGCTGTGAAAGACGATTTTTCAGGTAAGTGAAGAAAGACGGTTGCAAACGGGAGTCCTTCAACATGACTCGAATATCCTGAACGGCGGTTTGATTAAACCGTTAAGCCACTTCATTCATATGCGGAGAGTAGGTATTGGTTATAAGATGTCTCAGACCATTTTCTGCATAGAAGTTTTCTAACCGTTGTGAGCAGAATTCTCCTCCATTATCGGTTTTAATGGCCTTCACTTTTAGACCGGTTTGCCTCTCCATGTTAGCAATATACTTTAAGATGCAATCTGTAACCTGGTCTTTGGACTGTAGGGGGTACGTGGTGCACTAACAAGAGTAGTCGTTGATTAGTGCAAGGTAGTACCGGCATCCTGTACCTGATGGATTCGGACTAGGCATCCAAAAGTCAGCATAAATTAGCTCAAGCGGCACCTTGGCGTAGATCTCATCTACGGACGGGTAGGTCGGTCGGCCCATTTTGCTCTGAAAGCATGTCTCGCATTGATGTGATTTCCCAGTCAATTTGGGCAAACCACGAAAATGCTCAGACTCGGACATCTTCCTAATCATGTCCTGGCTAATGTGGCCAAGCTGAAAATGCCACAATCTCAATTTGGAAGAGGGGGCCAACCTACTATTTGGCGACTCCGTATCTATGGATAACCATACTTTGCCCATGTCGGGTCTTGGCACCACTTGCACCAAGAACAGTTGCTGCTGTTCTTTGCAGTCTAATACCTGCACGTTCTTCCCATTAAAAATATTGACCCCTGCCTTGGAACCCGTCCAGGTACAGTCAGCAGATGCCGCTAACTGGGAAGCTGAAATAATGTTCCTCGTGCTAGCCGGGACTCGAAAAGAACGGTCCTCCTACCCACTATTTTAAATTGCCCTGAATATGAATTTATTTTAATGGGAAGATTTATTTTAGATCGACAAACCACCGTTTGTCGTGGCTTATGCTTACCGCCGCGCCAGAGTCTCAGGTCCACTGGTCGACATCATTCGCGGTGGTATTTGCAGACACGCCTAGGAGGTCAAATCCCGTCCAGTTATTAATCAAGCTATCCCATCTGGGTGGAGCGGAGGCATTCATTACGGAAAAACCTTCCCACTTCTCCGGCACGCTCGTTGCAGAGGACTTTTGAGGCTTTGCCACGGTCTGGGACTTACTGCCGCGAAGACCCCTACCTCTTCCTCTTCTTCTCCCCCAAGAGGTACTCGCTTGTTTAGGCCAACTAGAACCCTGGCTCGCTGACTGGGGTGGCTGCCTCTGGTTTCCTCTAAAGTGGCAGTCCAGTGCGAGGTGGCTACTCTGCCACACTGGTAGCACGTTCTAGTCTCCTTTAGCCTAGCTCCGGTTTGCGAACCTCCAGGATGAGGCTTAAGGGAAGCGACCTCGCAACCCGCATCTTTAAGTCGTGGTGTTGGACCGGTATCCTTCGAGAACCGGATGCTGTTAGCCTCGGCTATCAGTGCAGCCTTTACCTTCGCTGGAGTGAAGTCCGCGTCAGGCCATTCGTTCAGGAGTTTGATTTTAAAATATAAAAAGATGGAGGCAACCCCAAAAGCATTTGAAATGCTTTATCCTCATTGCAAATCGTGCTACTTGCCTTTTCCTATTGGAGGGTCATCTTTTCGACCCTGGCGATGTAGTCCTTAATGGCCATATTGATTTTTATATGGAGATTCTGAAATTGGCAACGTAATTGCCATCGCCTTTCTCTGGTGGTCGGTTTGTAGGTCTCCTGGATGTGCTCCAGAACCTCCTGACATTGCTTTCCAGAGAAACCTTGGAAGAAGGTCTTGCAAATCGTTTCGCTGACCGAGAAGAAGATAGTTGCATTGGCCCTCCTGCAGCCTTCCTGGTACTTTTCAATATCTGCATACGTCGCAGAGTCCTTTGGCTCAACGCGGGACGTTGAGACGTACCTATTCAGGCTGAGGTACATAAAGGCCACGTTCAGTTCCTCTCTCCACGTGGCATAGTTTGGCCCTTTCAGCAAAACCATGCGTGGGTCCTTCCCTGTGGTCAGGGTGAAATTATCATCAATTTTTATAACCAGCAGAATACTCGCGATGAAGAACGGTAAGCATTTCGTGTTTAATTTTTCCTGTAATCCCTGATTTCTTTAAGCTCAGCCTTTACCTGTGCCAAACTAACACTCCTGAAAAATACTGTCAGCCACAATTGTAATGGTGAAAACACGTTATTTTTTCTTAAGTTAGATTGCTGTGTCCCCCTGTTGATTTTGAAAAACTGGCCACCACATCTGGTCCAAAGATAAAAGATACCCAGGTCTGTAAGTGTACCTAAAACGCACAGAAATATTAATTTTAAGTTGCTAGGTGGCACACACATTCTCTCTAAAAACAAAACATTTAAGCACTTCAGCCAAAAGCATAACAATCAATCAGTGCACATAGTATTTAAAGCACTCACTAAATTGCATGCATAATTGCATGCATATAAATTACAAGCAATAAAATCCATTTATTTTAAATTGGGTGCCTGGACGTCGACCTGTAGTTGCACACTCATCCCACTTGGTAATCCTAATAGCCAGGGCGCTATTTCGGGCACTTTTAGAAGTTAAAAAACTCAATTTGCGGGACCGCCAAAATTCCAAAACTTTGACCAGTTCATGACCTCGAACTGGCAAACATCCTCCATAACTTTCAGGCTTGTAGAGCAGTTCTTTCGGCCGTTAGGTTAGGGCCGAAATCGCCGAAAACCCCACGATTGGTAATGAAGCCATTTCTTGCGCTGTTTTTAATCCGCAACTCTGCCGCCAATCCTGCTTTGATTTTCTAAAATCTAGCTGTAATTTGGTAGTCCACAGTCTCCTGAAGACGTTTCTGGGCTGCAAGTCCTCGCTTGGGATAACAGGGCGGTGATGAAAGCTCCCCAATCCGGCCGAAAAACGAGCGTTCTGCACGGGCGTTTTCACCAAGTTTAGCAACCACGCTCTGCTACCATGATGATTAAGTCCGTTGCTGGACCTGTGAAAAATATGATATAGATGAAGAGAACAGTTTCTTTACACGCTATAACACGCCATCCATGTCATACAGCAGACAAATTTTACGCTATGCCAGATCCACTTTGAACACAAAGCACAGGATAGTAATCCAAACAGCAAGAAGCGTTTTTTTAAGGTTCCACAAAATGCTGTAACCAGAGCAATGGCTAACAAATGGGCAATCTCTCCACACAAAGAGAAAAAATGGCGTCACGGCCAACAACAGGCAGCCTCACTGTGTCAACAGCAAAATCCCTAATGGCCGCCAACACCAAAAACTACGGAGGCCCACATGTGGCGCCTCCAGAAACGAGCAAGTGGGCGCCACCCAGCATCTGCTTGCTTCTACAGATGCCCTCAGGTGCTGCAACACGGGCGCCCAACGTTAACTTTAGATTAATTTCGATAAATTTAAGTTAATTTAGATTAAAGGCCACTTGAGAACATTTCATTTGTTTCCCAATTAACGTTCCTTGTAGCAGCACTGAATATTAACATGAATGTAATGGAAATTTCTTAAATCATGACTCAGGTAACTGTTCCTAATTCTATGTTTGTTTTGTTCTCTTCTATACAGGACATCTCTACCATCCCAGGACCAGAAACTCCAGTACTAACACAGGTAAGATAATTCATTTTTCACTTAACAATTCATTAAGGACTTAGGGACAGCATGAGGACATGCTACACATTATCAAAAATACAACACACGTAACTGCGTTGCGCGCACAGAAACGCTCAGAAATCTCAGAAAAATAGGATGTGTACACCCAGCTGGTAAAACGACAGACGTGATTTTAAACACCGATTTCGACTGGTCCGGCGACGATTTTAACAGTCCCGGCGACATTTCGGACGGTCCCGGCGACATTTCTGACAGTCCCGGCGACGTTTCTAACCGTTACGGCGACGTTTCTGACAGTCCTAGTGACGTTTTATGCTTTTCTGGCTGGGTCGGCGACGTTTTCGTTGTCTTGCTGACAAAGTTCCAGGTAGTCCGCGACGTATCATTGTGGTAGGCCCCCAGCTGGTCCGATGACGCCAGTTATGAATGGTCCCGGCTGGTCCGGCGACCGTTTGCTTAAATTTCGGCGATGAAAAATGCAAATGTCTCTTTGTCCTGGCTGGGTCGGCGACGTAGGGGACACTTTGTACGGCACGTTTTTTTTTCTCTGACGAGTTTCTACCCGGCTGGTCCGGCAAAGTTCTTATCGGCAAGCAACACGGGGTTCTCGGTTGCGCACGGCAATCCCCGCAGAGATATCCCGGAGTTTTTAGAAAAAGGAAAAAGAAAATGTTTTCTTCCGTTGCTCCTCCTTACACGATTTCTCGGTAATCACCGCCTCCCGTCTGGCGGGTTTGGCGGCCAATTCCTCCAGAGTCCCATAGCGTGGATAACAGAACCATGCTCTGCTACCACATCTTAGTATTAAATTCAGAGGCAAGCGTGGTTAACTTCGTAAAATGATTTATTTGTCATCACCATGATCAACATGACGCTCCACATGGGATGTGGCCGCACGGCCCAAAAACAAATCGGCAGACTTGACCATCCAGGTCAAAAACGAGCATCAATAAAAATATGACTGTACAGGTTCTTTTTCAAATTAGGCAAGTAAGCAATAACAATATGGCTGCCGTGCAAAAATGCGGCTGGGTCAGCTGACCCGGCCAGGTGATGCACCACGTGTTTACAACTTGGCAGGGCGCCGCAGGGCAAACAATTTCCGTGTCCTTGATATGTGGCGTAAGCTTCCATAGACAGGTGGTGATCTCCACCCGGTTTTGTTGAAATTTAGAGTTCGAAAATGCGGCCCAGCCGCTTCTGACCCTTTTAGCCCTGACTTCGAAAATCTGCCAAAAGTTATCATTTGGCGCTTATTTGTTGTATGTCGCGCCATTTGAAAAACATATTTGGCGTCATTTGTTGTATATGGCGCTATTTTAGAGCGATTTGGCGCTATTTGTTGCATGTGGCGCCATTTTTAAGATATTTAGCGTCATTTGTTGTATATGGCGCAATTTTAGAGCTATTTGGCACTATATGTTGCATATGGCGCCATTTTTAAGATATTTGGCGCCATTTGTTGCATGTAGCACTATTTTTAATAATATATTTGTCGTCAAATTGCTTTAAAATGGCGTTATGTACAACAAATGGCGCCAAATAGCCCAAAAATATCGCCACATGCAACAAATGGCGCCAAATAGCTCTAAAATAGCGCTATGTACAACAAATAGCGCAAAATAGCTCTAAAATGGTGCCATATACTACAAATAGCGCCAAATATCTTAAAAATAGCGCCACATGCAACAAATGGCGCCCTAGAGCTCTAAAATGACGCCAAATACAACAAATGGCATTAAATAGCTCTAAAATTGCGCCATGTACAACAAATGAAGCAAAATATCTTAAAAATGACGCCACATGCAACAAGTGGCGCTAAATAGCTCTAAAATAACGCCATATACAACAAATGGCGCTAAATATCTTTAAATGGCGCCAAATACAACAAATGGCGCCAAATTGCTCTAAAATGGCGCCAAATACAACAAAGGGCGCCAAATAGCTCTAAAATAGCGCCATATACAACAAATAGCGCTAAATATGTTATTAAAATAGCGCCACATCACACAAATGGCGTTAATTAGCTCTAAAATGGCGCTATTTGTTGCATATGGCACCATTTTTAAGATTTTTAGCGCTATTTGTTGTACATGGCGCTATTTTAGAGGTATTTGGCGCCATTTGTTGTGTTTAGCACTATTTTTGAGCTATTAGGCGCCTAATATATATTTAAAATGGCACCACATACAACAAATGGTGCCATTTTTAGTAATATACTTGGCGCCAAATAGCTATAAAATGGCCCCAAATACAACAAATGGCGCCAAATAGCTCTAAAATGGCGCCATATACAACAAATGGCACAAAATATCTTAAAAATAGCGCCACATGCAACAAATGGCGCCAAAGAGTTAAAAAATAATGCCAAATAAAACAAAGGGCATTAAATAGCTCTAAAATTGCGCCATGTACAACAAATGATGCAGAATATCTTAAAAATGGCGCTACATGCAACAAGTGGAGCCAAATAGCTAAAAAATAACGCCATATTCAACAAATGGCGCTAAATATCTTTAAAATGGCGCCAAATTGCTCTGAAATGGCGCCAAATACAACAATTAGCGCCAAATAGCTCTAAAATAGCGCCATATACAACAAATAGCGCCAAATATGTTATTAAAATGGCGCCACATCACACAAATGGCGTTAATAAGCTCTAAAATGGCGCCATTTGTTGCATATGGCGCCATTTTTAAGATTTTTAGCGCTATTTGTTGTACATGGCGCTATTTTAGAGGTATTTTGCGCCATTTGTTGTGTTAAGCACTATTTTTAAGCTATTAGGCGCCTAATATATATTTAAAATGGCACCACATACAACAAATGGCGCCAAATAGCTCTAAAATAGCGCCATATACAACAAATGGCACAAAATATCTTTAAAATAGCGCCACATGCAATAAATGGCGCTAAATAGCTCTAAAATGACGCCATATACTACAAATTGCACCAAATATTTAAAAAATAGCGCCACATGCGACAAACTGCGCCAAATAGCTCTAAAATGGTGCCAAATACAACAAATAGCGCAAAATAGCTCTAAAATAGCACTATATACTACAAATGGCGCCAAATATCTTAAAAATAGCGCCACATGCAACAAACTGCGCTAAATAGCTCTAAAATGGCACCAAATACAACAAATAGCGCCAAATAGCTCTAAAATGGCACCATATACTAAAAATGGCGCCAAATATCTTAAAAATAGCACCATTTTAGAGCTATTTTGTTGTATGTATTGCCATTTTAATAATATATTTAGAGTTATTTGGTGAATATAGCACTTTTTAAAGCTGTTTGGCGCCGTTTGTTGCATGTGGCGCCATTTTAAAGATATTTGGCGCCATTTGGTTCACATAGCGCCATTTTAGAGCTATTTGGCGAAATTTGTAGTATTTGGCGCCATTTTAGAGCTATTAGGCGCCATTTGTTGCATGTGGCGCTATTTTTAAGATAGTTGGCGCCATTTGTTGTACTTGGCACCATTTTAGAGCTATTTGGCGCCATCTGTTGTATTTGGCGCCATTTTAGAGCTATTTGGCGCCATTTGTTGTACATGGCGCCATTTTAGAGCTATTTAACGCCATTTGTTGTATTTATTGCTATTTTAGAGCAATTTTGCGCTAGATATATTATTAAAAATAGCGCAATTTGTTGTACATGGCGCCAATTTAGAGCTATTTGGCGTTATTTGTTATATTTGGTGCGATTTTAGAGCTATTTCGTGCCATTTATTGCATTTTGCGCCATTTTTAAGAATTTTAGCGTTATTTGTTGAATATGGCGCCATTTTAGAGCTATTTGGCGCCATTTGTTGCATGTGGCGCTATTTTTAAGATATTTTGTGCAATTTGTTGTAAATGGCGCCATTTAAGAGCTATTTGGCGCCATTTGTTGAATATGGCGCCATTTTAGAGCTATTTGGCGCCATTTGTTGCATGTGGCGCTATTTCTAAGATATTTTGCGCCATTTGTTGTACATGGCGCCATTTAAGAGCTATTTGGCGCCATTTGTTGTATTTGGCGCCATTTTAGAGCAATTTGGCTCCAAGTATATTATTAAAAATTGCGCCACATGCAACAAATGGCGCTAAATAGCTTTAAAATGGCGCCATGTACAACAAATGGCGCAAAATATCTTAAAAAAGGCGCAACATGCAACAAATGGCGCCAAATAGCTCTAAAATGGCGCCAAATACAACAAATAGCGCCAAATAGCTCTAAAATGGCGCTATATACAACAAACAGCACCAAATATATTATTAAAATGGCACCACATACAACAAATTGTCACCAAATAGCTCTAAAATGGCGCCACATACAACAAATTAGCACCAAATAGCACTAAAATGGCGCCATTTGTTGCATGTGGAACCTTTTTTAAGCTATTTAGTGCCAATTTGTTGTATGTGGCGCCATTTTAATAATATATTTGGCTACATTTGATGTATATAGCGCTATTTTATAGCTATTTGGCGCCATTTGTTGCATGTGGCGCTATTTTTAAGATATTTGGCACCATTTGTTGCACATAGCGCCATTTTAGAGCTATTTTGCGCCATTTAATGCATTTATGAAGTAACCAGGAGATACACAGCCAGTGGAACAATTGTTGCATGTGGCGCTATTTTTAATAATATACTTAACGTTAAATTGCTCTTAAATGGCGCCATGTACAACAAATAGCGCCAAATAGCTCTAAAATGGCGCCATATACTACAAATGGCGCCAAATATCTTAAAAATAGCGCCAAATACAACAAATGGCGCCAAATAGCTCTAAAATGGCGCTATGTGCAACAAATGGCGCCAAATATCTTAAAAGTGGCGCCACATGCAACAAATGGCGCAAATAGTTTTAAAATAGCACTATATACAACAAATGGCGCAAAATATATTAAAAATGGCGCCAAATGCAATAAATGGCGCCAAATAGCTCTAAAATCGTGCCAAATACAACAAATAACGCTAAATAGCTCTAAATTGGCGCCATGTACAACAAATAACGCCAAATATCTTAAAAACGGCGCCACATGCAACAAATGGCGCCAAATAGCTCTAAAATGGCGCTATGTGCAACTAATAACGCCAAATTTTTAAACAAAAAGTATGCGACATGCAACAAATAGCGCCAAATAGCTCTAAAATGGCGCCTCATACAACAAATTAACAATAAATAGCTCTAAAATAGCGCCATTTGTTGCATGTGGCGCCATTTTAGAGCTATTTGGTGCCAATTTGTTGTATGTGGCGCCATTTTAATAATATATTTGGCGCCATTTGTTGTATATAGCGCTATTTGATAGCTATTTGGCGCCATTTGTTGAATGTGGCGCCATTTTTAAGATATTTATCGCCATTTGTTTTATTTGGCGCGATTTTAGAGCTATTTGGCGCCATTTGTTGCATGTGGCGCCATTTTTAAGATATTTATCGCCATTTGTTGTATATGGCGCCATTTTAGAGCTATTTGGCGCCATTTGTTGCATGTGGCGCTATTTTTCAGATATTTGTCGCCATTTGTTGTACTTGGCGCCATTTCAGAGCTATTTGGCGCTATTTGTTGTACATAGCGCCATTTTAGAGCTATTTTATGCCATTTGTTGTATTTATTGCTAGTTTAGAGCAATTTTGCGCTAAATATATTATTAAAAATGGCGCAATTTGTTGTACATGGCGCCAATTTAGAGCTATTTGGCGTTATTTGTTGAATTAGGCGCGATTTTAGAGCTATTTGGCGCCATTTATTGCATTTATCGCCATTTTTAAGAATTTTAGCGGTATTTGTTGAATATGGCGCCATTTTAGAGCTATTTGGCGCCTTTTGTTGCATGTGGCGCTATTTTTAAGATATTTCGCGCCATTTTGTTAGAGCTCGTGGACGAATTTCCCAGAAATTCTTTTCTATGTTCAACGTGGAAACGTCCTCAGGATCCTGTTATTGTGTTCCGAACACAAAGCTCCAAGCTTTGGTAATCCCAATCGATCCTCTCTGGTTTCTCTTTCAGCAAATTCCGTTCCTTGTCGAAATAATATATCTCATACCGTTTATTCTTTTGATAATATTATTTTACTGCTCGGACTCATGAAAAGACAGATCTTTCATTACAACGCTATATCAAAACTAACTGGGCATTTTGCGCCCTTACAGAAACTACACTACACAGTTCGATCTGCCCACAATCCCAAAACGCCAACAAGAGACCGAAAAAAAAGGGTACAAAGAATATATATGGGGGTAGAGATGCGTATGGACATTGGTGAGTAGGCCGAGGGGTGGGAACATGGAATCAGCGCCATCTGCTTTTCCGAATTTCAAAATTGGCGCTTCCCTGCGGTACATTGAATTTGATGTCTCATGATGCTTGTTGCTTATTTATATCTGAAATGGGTTGAAATATAAACATGTTTCGCATTGGGATATTTCCGGTTTGGCTGCGAAGTTTTTGTACTGAAAAGTTGGACTCTGACAAGATAAGGCCGCAAGGAAAAATCATTTAATTTCATGTTTGGGAAAAATTCTTTAGAGCTCGAATCACAACTCTTATCCAACAAACCCCCCTTTGATTCGAGCTCGTAAACGTGTTCTAGACGAACAGGACCTCACGTGTTCTTTCTACACTTGCTTGGTTCTGCGGCTTGGTAAACATGTTTGCAATGTTTTGATTTCCACTTACGCTCTTTAGGATAAAAAGACCCTTTAACAGCCAGTCCTTAACAAAATGATATCGTATATCAATGTGTTTCGTCCTGTTCGTCTCGATCTCGTTTCTGCTAAATTGCATGGCCGACAGTGAATCTGAAAACACGGTTGGTACGTTCCCAACGTCCATTACTGGGCTAAAACTTTTGAATATTTCGCTCAACCATTTCACTTCTTTTAAGCAGAGTACTATCCCCATGTACTCCGCTTCCATTGAGCTGAGGGCTACAACTGGTTGCTTTTTGCAACCCCAGCTAATAAGTACGCCTCCTAAGAAAGCAACAAAACCCCCGAAACTTTTGCGATCGTCCCGATCGCTCGCCCATGATGCGTCTGTGTAGACGAATAAGGACTCATCGTTGCATTTTCCTAGGTCCATTCTCAGTTTCCTCGTATTGACGCAGTACTGCACAATTTGCAGTAGACCCTTGACATGCAGAAGAGAATGTTTTTCGTTAAATTGTGACATTAATATCGTGGGAAATAAGATGTCCGGCCTTGTCCTCAAGGCCAGGAACAGCAGACTTCCCACGATGGACCTGTACGGGAACTCCTTATCTCCTCGTTCTTGATCGTTTGGCTTTCTGAATACTGCTCCTACACACATCGAAACCTTCACCTATGTGTTTTCCACCATGTCCAGATCCTTTCATAAGTTTGTGATGAAATCATTTCTGATGCATGAAGATCTGTCTGTTCACCCGATCGAAGTTTACTCCAAGCAACCTCCTGATGGGTCCTAGATCTGTCACGTCGAATCTTGAGGATAGCAATCTGGTCGCGTTGGCAAGTACTTCTCTGGTTCTTCCGAATACAATGATATCGTCCACATAGAACAATATCGCTGTATTCTCTTCTCTGGTGAAGGCGCACGAAAATCCAGGTATCCTTAAAAATCCTAATTTCTCCAAGACTTCAGTTAGCTTCGCGAACCACTGCCTGCCACTTTGGTGGAGACCGTACACGGCCTTCTTCAGTCTCCACACGTTGTCCTTGTTCCCTTTTGGTTTGTAGCCGTCAGGCAGCTCCACGAAAGTTTCCTTATCTAAATCCCCATACAGGTACGCACACTTAATATCTAAGTGTGCGTCGGACCAGTTCCTTAGGACGACAAGGAGCA
>JAQIXS010001503.1:0-29545 GCA_034700785.1 Rossiulus vilnensis | reverse complement strand
CCCTCATTCGCCCCATTTACTGATCAATACCAAGACACCGCGAAAATATCACCTAGATAAGATAAAATACGGTGTGTCCAGGATATTAGGTCCTTACAGGTGCTCGACTACAAAGGCGTGTACTGTAGTTCACTGATGTAGAGCGACTTTTGTTTACCATGTTTCCTAGAAGACTTGAATTGCACTGTATTGCCCTGAGGTTATTCCAATCCCAACACGTGCTGCCGCTGCAGGGATTTTGAGAGATAGGCTAAAACCCGAAAAACTGCTGAATTTGGGGAAAATGAGCTAAATCTTCCACTACGGTGATAAAGACGGGTTCGTGCGCCCCATAATTTACACGGGCGACTGGCTCCGCTCGCTTTTAATTTGTTCGCCAATTTCGAAGACAACAACATCAGGAGCGGCAAAAAAAGTTTTTAAAAAAACGCCATCAGATAGCGCCTCAATTATTCAATTAGGACCCGCACCGGGCCAAAACTCGGGCTATCTGCTGACGCCGATGCCCATCTGGGAGGAATAATCGAACGAAACAGAGGGCAAAAAACGCGGCTTGGGAAGAAAGATTACGCAAACGAAAACAAGGTGAGTTGCCCAAAATAGGGATCGAAAGCAGTCAAAAACTGTGGATTAGGAATCAGCATGGACGAGCACAATCCGCCAGGATAAAGGCGCAATTGGACACCACCACGTGGGCCATATGGGCGCCACATTGAAGGCCCAACATTCTGGAAGGGGGTCTTTCAAAGACCCTTTTATCAGTTCTTCATCAAAAGACGTCCTCCCTAAGGAGGGGCGATGGGGGGGGACACAAACAGGGGGACCTTCCTAACAAAACGTAACACGTGTTCAGCACGAAGAAAAGGAACGGGCCTTGTGAGAAGGTTCCTCGTGGTTTTTTCGCATCGACCCCCGGTGACCTTCCACCTGAACAAACAGCTTATCCATTTTTTCCCATCCCGAGATTCGAGAGGCATTGGGACAGCACGTGCTACCCTCTCCTTGGTAAGGATCAAGGCCCCTTCCTTCCGTGATGGGGGCTGGAGCCTGGAGTGGACCAGGGCCAGGCAGCTTGAGGACGTGCATTTGGGCGACAATCGAACTGTTTGAATCTCTTGGGAACCGAACGCGATTAAGGATATGTCCGCGATAGCTTGGTGAGAACGTGCTGCTTGTATGGCATTCTTTAACGTGCAAACAATTATAATAGAACATTGAACAGGGTCCCTCCAAACATGGAATTGTCATGGAAATTAGAAACTTCTAAAAAAAAAGACTTAGAAGAGTGATAGATAACTGGTCCAGATAAATGTTGAAATTCCGCATTTTTAATGGCTTTATAATTTTAACGGCATGGAGTTATTATGGAAAATAGTCAGGGAAGTTGATAGTTTTATTTCTGGAGGAACCTGTTCAACGGAAAAGCGAACTGGCCTTAAATAGCTGGACACCCTGTAGAAACTAAATGCTAATGTTAATGTTTCTCCACCCAAGATGGCGTCTGCTTACCATTAAGATGATAATAAAATCTATAATGGGTCAACCGTAAATCATATTATTCATATTATATAAACTTGAATCACCCCCCCCCCCCCAAGAGCATACAATTTTATGAGTAATATCGCAAAGTAAATCACCATTAAATATACCAAATATGGCTTAGATTTATCGTGAAATGCATTAAGTCGTTACCAGCTGCAGTTATGATCGTGCAGAATGAGATAAATTATAAACTTCATCCAAGAATTAATGTTTTACTTTAGCACACGCTATAGGGTGCAGCCCCCTGGTGTCGTATCATGCCAAAGTGGACAAGCTTTCCTTTTGAAGCAGGTGAATTATGGATGGCCCAGCTAGACGGTAATAGTTTGTCTCACAGCTATTGTTCCAAAGAAATTTCTAGTATTCGCCATTGTTTTACTGTATATTCATGAACTTACAGAGAGAAAAAGAGGTATAATAGAACGTAAAGTGGGACGACATTGGTAAAAAAATTATTACATGTTCAAATTATTAATGGTGAAACGCATTTTTCATCTTTCAAAGACCAGGAAGAGCAGAAGATATTTGGTAAATTAAAGAGTATATTCTATAAGACACGAGAACATGTTAATTAGTTTCTGCCGCCCCAAATATTTGCTCAATTACAATGTTTATAGCGTGCAATAAATAGACAAATTTGTAGAAAAAAAATTCTAAAAACAAACATTTATGAGTTGCAAGACACGAGGAAAACAACTTTAAGCGTTTTTAGCTGAATAATTCAATGCAGCTACACTATACCTAACACTGAACTGTTATCAGTTTTGATCAAGCGTTGCATTGCAGGTAAGCATGCATTTCATTTAGTACACAGGCCTACATGTAGGCTACCTAAAACTCAGAACAAGAGAATCATTGCAGACAATACAATTCATGTGCTGACATTTCACATGGTAATACAAGCAACAACAACAATCGCATTTAAAGTCAATGGAACGATGCAGGCAAATTTCTTACAAAAAACTGAATCACAACCAGCTTTTTCGCAAAAATTTTGACATACAGTTTCGCACAAACCAAAAGTTTTCAATTTTGGTGCTCTTAATTACATCGAAATTCTTAATGACTACACAGTCTCAGTGTGACGTAACGAACCCGAACCCTCTCCTTCCCCTTGTAACGCTTTGTCATACATTTCAATACACCCTTCCCCTTCGAGCGTTACGTAATTCGTAGACGCTCCCATACTACTGTCATCCAAACGTAAAAACTGCCCACAGAATAAAGTTGACAACAAACTTTGACAAATTTTTCACACACAACAAATTGCGTTAAACTGCAGTCTGACAGTGACTATGCTTCTGTTGAACTCTCATAACCTCTATTAAATTTCATCACACACTTCTCGCTAACGTGAATGCACCACGAAGCCTTCACAGAATTTGTGATTCAGTGGTGCTTTCTTATGCTTCACTTAAGATCATGTCTGAGAAGAACACCACTGATAAAAACGTGCTAACCTACACATACTGTGGCCACTTTGAAATTAGAAACTACAAAATGTTACTTTTCCAACTTTAAGACTATCCCACATTTTTGCTACATGCATATTTATTTGTCCTCGTGAAGAATTGGTCATTGGCTAAAAACTCAATAAATGTCGTGTTAATGACAGAATTCACAACAAACTTCACAAATTCATGAAAAATAATAATCATTAATAAATCCAAGATGCAACTTCCGAAGAAGGTACTTCCGGTAAATAATACCTCCAAATATGGGCTTCGTAGGTTCCATGCTGGATTCTCTCCAACTTCTTTTTTTAAATATAAAGAGGATATTTACAAATTACCGTACTTACATATATTACAAAAAAAATCGAATTTTATTTATCCTTCTTTTATAAATTAATGGGACAAATTACCAGCATTGGTTTCAGTCGTCGATCAATTCCACACGAAAGGGTAACGAGGGGGATGAAGGAATAAATTGTGTATGGCAAACTTTTACATGGTGTATATATAGTTAAGGGTGGGTAGAAAATCGTTAATAAACACTTTTTGCCATAGAAGAAAACGTCTGGCTAGGGCTATTTTAAACTCCAAACTTTACGTTGAGCTCAGCGGCGCACCGGTCGAATTTGGTGGAGTTTTGCGCAACTGGCCAACGGTGTCAAAAACCTCGTTTTATTTTCCGCCAGACGCCCGAAAACGAGCCAAAAACCTGGGCCAACTTCAGAATCCGTCTACGGCCGACCTCAATTTCTATTAATAGGGGCCCAATGTAGACCGTGACCCAGAGCAAACGTTTTGATAAGCGAAAACTGATGGGACTCAACACAACCGAGATGCTACAGGAACTCGAAAAGTGCTTACCTGGAATGAAACCGGCTGAGAAAAGCGTTCAGACGAACATTTCGAAACCGAAAAGTGGAAAAAGCCTCTCAGCGGCCGAAAATCCAACGGCGATTGGAGCGGCCGACTCGGGGGTCACCGCGAACTGGGCCACGAAGCAGCAAAAAAGTTAAGGTGAGGGGGGGTGAAAAACTTGGCGAATCCCGCGAAAATCCAACGTCACCAGTTTCGCGTTTTCCGAAGTTTTAATCCAGCTTCGTCCCCCTTCGGTTGCACTCGAAGCACGAAGAGGAGCGCGAGAAACGTTTCCCCACTCAGAAAATTCGAGTTTCTGCCAAGTTCACGAAAGTAATGACGAGTAGCGACAACGCTCTTAACAAACTGCAAGACAGAGAAGCAGTTGAACACTGTGCCACTGCTGAGCACTGATCAGGACGTGAGAGCTGAGCGGAGCCTCAGAACCAGAAGAAAATAGTTAAGAAAACGGCAAGGAGGAGTCAAGCGAGCAAAAGCCGAGAAAGAAGGAACGCGAGGCCCCGGGCCGAACGAGAAGCGTTGAACCTCCTCCTCCTCCTTCTGGGAGAGACGAATCAAGAAATGAGAAAAAAACTTTTCAAGCTTCTCCAGCAGCGAACCTTGGGTTCCGGAGTCCCAACGGTCCACTATTACGACGTAGACGACGAATTACGCCAACGTGGCCAAAGGTGTAATTCGAGTAATGCAGATTTTACTCCATCATTACTAATGCCACTTCTGAGAATGACATCACTAATGCTTATTATGTAAAGTAACGATATACTGAACTTGAATGTTTGCCGGTACTGATGTGAATTTAACACGATCGTGTACTGCTGGCAAGTAATTGCGGAGGGAACGTCATTAGCAGACCTTAAGCCTACCCTTTAATTGCTAATTAAATAATCCTAAGAGAATGATATTACTAGTGATCGTGTAAGGTAAACTGAAATTTAATGTTTGCCAGAAATGATGTGAATTTAACATGATCGTGAATGGCTGACAAGTAATTTGGGAATGGCATTGGTAAAGTCGTGTAGTAATGATGGTTTAATGTCTGCTAAAGAAAAACCTGAACCCTACAGTAGTCAAATGTCTTTTTGAAATGCTCACATCCTCCCCCCAAATATTTCATCTACTTAAATGATTCAAACGCTTTTCTGGCCCTTTTTTCTTCAGAAAGAAAAATAAGATTTTTGGAAATAATGCAGAAAGTATGATTTTTTCGAGTTTATTCATTCAAAGTACCCTACTGTTAGCAAGGATATGCCATGAGATAAGGGGTTAATCCATCAACCTAATTTATTCGGCAGATTCCATCGCATTTTTGTGGACCCCAATTCAGCAACATCACACCTAAATGATTGTCCATGTTCATTCATTCAATTCAATTCAATTTAACTAAGTGACGCTGTCAGAAAACATATAGCATTTGTTATGGGGTTAACGATTGCTAATCTATCAAACCCAATTTATTCGGTAGATTCCAACGGCATTATTGTGGACACGAACATCATTGCTAAATTGGAATTTCTTGTGGCTTAAGGTATCCTTTGGAAGAGAAAGATCAGCGTCTAATGCCATGTGATTTTTTATAACAATAAACTGACATTTTCAAGTTATATAAAATACGGAAGGCGGCAGAGGGCGACCAATTTTACATGGGGGAAAATAAACATAGAAGCGATAATAATCAAGTCAACCAAAACTATGTTTGAATTTTTTCCCCATAATACATGTATAGGAAAAGGCTGAAAGTACCATTTAGTTAGAAAAGTATGGCTGAGCGACACGAATTTTTTCAAAGCGAGAAAGTTCAATAAATACATGTAGTTTTGGTTGAATTGATTATTATCATTACTGTATTTATTTATTTTTCATCTAGAATTGGTCGTCCACTGCCACCTTTCGTATTTTATATTGTTTATTTATTGTATTTATTATAAATAAACATCAAAAATTAAAATCAAAACCACAAATGCGCTTTTATGATAAAATTTCGTTTTTTTCATACATGTATATGTATAAATAAATACTACATTTCTACGTATGTTCTCCAAGTTCTCCATTATAAAAAAATAATTTATCTATCTCAACTGCTTTTCCACGACTTGTCCAACCTTCGCAAATGTTTTCCTGACTTTCTGCAAGCATTTTAGAAATTTCCCAATACCATTCCCCAGAACTTCCCTAAACCCTAAATTTAAATGGGATTATCATGATCACTACTACTTTCGTTATTTTTTACATCATTGTCCATCTTTGCAAATAGAAGCATCATACTGCATATGGAATCAATCAAAAATGAACGTATTGTTATTAATAAATTCCTTTCTATTAAGCCTAAATCTCAAGGTTTTTAATGAATCATGCTGTGCGTTGTCCACGTGCTGACGTCAGCTGGAATTCAATGGAAATTCCTATGTACAATCTGAATCAGAACAAGACGATTTCCATCTTCATAACTCATTGTGAATGCCAAAGAAAGTTCTTTTTTATACGAATCTTATATAGGCCTAGACTACCTTTACAGATCTCATTGCCAAATGACAATTCCATCGAACTTTCAAAAAAATTGACCCTCATTTACTGCATAACATTTTTCTAAAAAATGCACAAATAATACGATCTGAATAAAATTTAGAAATAACAAAACAATGAATTTTATCAACAGATTTTGATAAAATTATTAAAACAATCACTCAACGCTTTGCACAATCTTATACTATCTCTCGGCTTTCTTAAATACTTTATTATTCCCATTTTAATCATTTTTAAAAAAATCAAAAGTACGTTTTATATTCCACCTTCAGTTTCGGATTTCTTAATTGTCGCAATTTGCTAAACATTGCTAAGTGCAATGTTTGGAAGCCAAAATGATATCACACATTAAACCTTGATAAATTATACAATTAACTGCTTCTGAGTAAGGATAGGCTAAGGTAGGCGTTTGTTCTACAGAATGTTTTTTGGTTTCGGTAATTTCGTTGAAGGCGTTAAGCTGGTAGGTGCCCTTAGGCGTAATTGTTTTAGCTAAATGTGTTGACGTGGAGTCTAGTTTTGCAGCAGATTACATTAAACAAGAGTTTGATTCAACCGGCCATGACTCGTGTTTACTTCTATTCGATAAAAAAGGGGTTGATTGTGAGATCAACGAGTTGAAAACTTGTTGAACGAGTCAGAGAAGTCGAATAGCGTCCATGCATAAGCTGCAAACCTGTAGGAATTCAGCTTCCGGAATCCCATTATTTTTTGTTTGCAAATGGCCTATATTTCCACCTGTTTAATAAGCAAAGATAATCAAAAGAATGTTAATTCTATTCCCTATGCAATATCCTTGTCGGACTGGTTATATAGGAACGCATGCCCGAGATATAGGTCAGATGTCACGTCTGCCTCGCTCCACATGGCATTGAAGAAAACATTCCAAGTCCGCTTATCTCCACAACCAAATGAGGGCGCTATGCGTTCATTTAAATTTCAGCTTAAGTGGTGTTATTAGTGTGTAGAGAAAGAATAATTAATGACGACATTCTTCATGCCTTCCTTTGTTCATGATTATTCCATTTGGAATCATTGACATAACTTTCAATTTTTATTTAATACGGATTTTAAATGATTATAAACTTAGTTTGCAAAATAAGATCATGGTATTTATTACTTGTTTGCATGGGATTTTATTGGATTTTATTTTGTTGATTAAAATATTCTTTAATGGGCCTTCGCATATTATAGAAGGTTATGGAAATTAGACGACTTTTATGGGGAAATGGTTCATTTGAAATAAGTCTTAGCGTACAGGATAGGCTATTGCGAACAACATGAATAAAAGAGAAAAAGAATCAAGAAACTATTGGGGTATACCACTTTTGGCCGAAGTATCGCTTGGTTTAAAAAATAAAGTATAGAAAGAATAAAACAATGAAATAAAATAATACTAAGATAAAACAAATTAAAATTTAGATGCAGGGTTAGATGTGACGAGGGATTGGAACAGTCCATTACAGGACACCTGCATTACAGAAGTTCCTATATATGTTAGACATGGATCAGGGAAAACGAGAATGATAACATTAAAAGGTGGGACGTAAAGAAAGCGTTCGGGACCAGTTTAGGAACCAGCGGCTCAAAATTCAGGGACTATTTCAACTCAAATCGGGAGGTACACTGTCTACGTGCTTTGCAAAATTGAGAGTCAATCTACATGCATAGGTAATCCATAGGAAAAAAAAGTTCATTTAAGTTCGTAAAAAGCTCTTTAAAATTGTTCAGCTGGGCTGGCAAAGATGTTGTTCGTATTCTGCCAGAGATAGATCTGATGGGAACAGCAGGGCACACAGAATATAGGTGAAACCAATCCGGTATACCAAAGAATCATAATGGGCACTGTCTAGAGATGTCCGGGGTACATTGTTTTATATGATTATATAATAGGGGCTAGTTTTCGATTGGAACAAATCTTTTTAGCACGAATGGAGAAAATGTGTGAAGAAAATTGACTAATCTTTCAAAATGAGGCAGCAAAGATTAAACAGCCAGTAAGCAAATAAAGATCTACGTATTTAAAACAAATATAAAAAAATGTTGGAGTTGACCATTTTGGTATGAGATTTGGTTAGGAATGGAATGGTCCTGATGGGGACGTTGAACAATCACTGGCCAATGACAAAAAGAATATTTTTCGAAACTTCTCACTAATACTAAAACATTTTTTAATCAACGTAGGCCCAGTAGGCCCTAATGCATTTGAGATTGTACAGAAAGCTTTCTTTTCACAATGAAAACCTAAATAACATTAAGTCCATGGGTTGAAGGACCAAATTTGCCAAACACGACAAATACCACCGCGGAACTAATGAGCTGAAAACTTATTTTAGAGATCACCTGGCGGCTGGATTCTTCAGTGGTAAATATACTCGCGAGCAAAGAATCATGCCCACCTAAAGGTATTAAATAATTAAAATTTCATTTTATTCAACGAGTATAGATATACATATAATTTAAAGCACTTTCAAATGCACCTAAATTTACTAAATTTCCCCTTAAATTTCGTACTAGAATAGCCTAAAAATGCCATGCCATAAAATTCACACCACTTGTGGAAAATGTATCGTTCTTCAAGCAAATTATGCTAAACTATCATTGCAACTCTTTAGTCTCAGACCAACGTATTCTCTGCATAAACTCTGTTTTGCCACCACTTCACCAGGGGTATATAAGCAAGTAGATGTTCCAAAAAAAAGACAATATTTCACTTTTGTTTCAAGGGTTTCCACCCGATAAATTCATGAGAGATTTAATCAATTTAATTGCATTTTAAGAGCAATAAATTGTTTGCAAAACGAGATTTTCCGATTTTAAACATCTCTTGGTGGGCAATACCTTGAACTACTGATTAGAGACAGATCTGAAACAAAACGAAGTTCGTGGGGTGGAGACTCCATGAGTGGTGTGACTTATACAATTTGTTGTGAATAAAATATACGATTACACGAATATTGAATACAAGATCAGAATTTAGAGTTTCTTTTACCAACTTCTGTCTCATCACCCACCTAACGTAGCTGGACTTCAGGGATTTTGCCGGCCTTCAAGAACTTTAACCTGCTCTAGTGGAAAGATCGGTATTATCAGTAGGCTACAGTAGATTTCAGCACAAATATACTGATCATATTCTGATTAGTAAAAAATGTAGTGATATCACTAAGCATACTGAAAACCAGTACATATACATAGTCATATTAGCATAGAACAATATTGATATCACTAAGGTTATAGTGATATCAGTATCAAAAGCATTCTGATATTAGTAGAGAATCACATACTGATCTTTTTCTCCAGGGCGACATCACAAATTTCAATGACGCCAGCTAGATCAAACAAATTAAATCTAAATTTCATTATCATATCTTATGTATATCTTATCTATACTAGTAGTTTATGATACATATTTATTATACTTGGCTAGAAGGCTTAAGAGCCTTAAAGCCAAAATGACACTGTCAGTGACTTCGCAGACACTTCAAGGATTTCGATTTAACTTCAGTCTCTTGAAGTCCTTGAAATCTCATAGAAGTCAGCTTGAGATCTCATTGAAGTCATTGAAATCTGTGAAGTAAGGCTGCAGACCTTGAAGTCCCTGAAGTCAAGTCAGGTGTACACAATTTGTAAAAGATGTTACCACCTCGAATTACGCAGTCCAAGTAGGATGCATCTATTTACATTATTCCAGAATTGCGTTCAACCAACTGAAGGCGCAACTCGTTAATACTAACTGGCCATTAAGTTTAACGAAGAATGGTGTCCCTGCGCTTCAGGAGGTATGGCCGACCTCGCGTGCACCAGCCGGGATCGATTAAATTAATTAGCAGCATGGTAAAACAGGTCTTTAAGGCAGATGTAACCGGTGATAATGGCGCGAAGGTCGGCCTCCGCAGCGCCCCCTGAGGGCAGGGAGCACGCGTCCGAGCCTCGGCAGAGGCGAGGGGTCAAAGTATCCCAAATTTTCCAAGGGTGCTAATCCCCCAGACCGAATCTCACCTTCGGCCGATGAGAGGGCTGGCGAAAATCCCCCAAAAACGACTTAGCCAATAATCCGTAACTTTTCTAACATTCCAGACCCGTTTTGCACGAAAAACAAAAAAAATGGCGTCGGAGGTAGAACGGGAGCCGGGGCAGATTAAGTAAGTTGCACGAAATTCGGGACCGATGACCCCTTCGCGGGGTAAGCCGAAAGATCCTTGGGTGGGTGAAGGGGGGTCGAGGGGGACTCGATGGCACGACCACGATGAGGTATTAATTGGCTGGCACCCGACGCGCCCCCTGGGGGGAAAAACGCTGGCGATTAAAATTCGGACATTGGGGAATGTTGGACAGATTGGATATTTACGGCATTTCTGGACTGACTAATATCCTCTTAGTTTGATGCATGCTAAGCTCTGGTGCATTTCTTGGAGGGAACATGTAGCGTGTGGGGTGGGGGGGTGAAGGATTGCAGCCCCACAACTGCTTAGCCATGGGGTGCAAGCATGCAGCGCTCATTGCGGTGTTTACGTATATGTAGGTTGATGGTTTTAGCAGCATTTGTTAGGCCGTAGGCAGCCAGTCACGACGATCACGCCAAATTCTTTAAAAAATAAAAAATAAAGAAATAGCGTCTCCTTCAAACTCACGTTTTGGCTACAATGGGAAGCTCAGGCTTTCAGACTGCCCTCCCTCATTTTTAAAGTTCACTAACATTCCGAAAATGATAAGTTCGCGGCCTGCACGGGTCCTTTGTCACAGTGGATGCGGCTAATACGCGGGGGTGGTGGAATAGCAGCCTATCGAGGTTGCAACTACTTCATGTGAATACAAATGCAATCATACCCCGCATTTACGTATCAATTGGGACCCGAGCGAATACTTTACGAAAATGTACTTGGAAGTAAAATGCAAACATATTTAACTTATTACCAAATTTTATTTACCAGCCTAATTAGACAATGTTATAATCCTTTCATTACACATTTAAGGTAAAACATGTAAAAGAAACCATCTTAGAAGACAAACTTATGTGAAATCAGAATTTTATTGTGTGTACAGTCTATAAAGAACAGGGTTCCCACCGATTTTCAACTTCACAGACTTTACAATGTTTTTTGGATAGAATTTCCTGAATTTATAAAAAATGTTTATAGAATAAAATATAAACAAAATTTAGTAATCATTGATATTTTTATTTATTATTTCAAAAGTTCAAATTGTGCTGTAGAAAATAGACAAATTCTCTATTATTACATAAGTGTGACTAGATACGCCCTCTTTGGGTAGTATCATGAACAATTAATATTTGGAAATTAAGGCAATTGAAGGTTGGCAGTTCATCTGATGAAGACTTCCCTGACTTCTCCATGACAATTGCAGGCTGTTCCTACCTCCCTGACAGTTTCAGGTTTTTCCAGGTCAGTGAGAATCCTGTAGAACGGATATTAATGGAAAATGTTTGGTTGAAACTAGATCTGGTGATAACTTACACCATTAAAGTGTAATTATTAGCATTTTTTTGGAAATCTGCATGCCTTTCTTTACCCCTGGTGACTATCAAAGTGTTTATGCAGGGAATGCTATGCTGGGAGATGTAAGAATTGCAATGATTGTGTTTTGCATAATTTGTTTGAAACGCTATACATTTTCCAAAATTGGTTTAAAGTTTATGGCATTCAAATTTGGCGCTATCCACCTACGTAATTTAAGGAGAATTTGTATCAAGCTAGGCGCATTTGAAAGTGCTTAAAATTGTCCATAAAACAGGTGGGGCAGTTACTTTGCTCGTATACGTTTACCAAAACAAGCTTTTGTAGATTTGAAAACGTGTAACCTATTTCGAACCTGTATAAAATGTAATGATGTTGTATTATTTATTACTATTATTTCGAAGATGATAGTTTTTCTATGTTGTATTTATCCCGGGTATTAATATACATGTATGTTGTCGGCAAACGGTCATTTCAAGAAACTGTTTGCTTTTTCGGAATAAAACCACCGCGTTTAATATATACATTCACTGTATAGTCAAACTTGTCAAGAGGAAACAAATCATCAAATGATATGCAGAACTACATCCAATTCAACGCAATCCGGCATAATAAAAAGCGTCTATCGATTTCATCGTCTCAAGTTATACTAGCATCGTAAAAACCAAAAATGGATAATTTGTAAAATACGCTGAAAATAGCTTTCTTGCAGTGTTTTCACGATCACAATAAAGTACAAGTTTTTCTACCGGGAACCGCGCTAATTGATTCATGGGCTGCGTGCTGCAAACCATCCCAAGAACGGCATCATCACGCTCAAATTAAAGCCTGAAGGATAATTTATTAAGTAATTTTCTAGTCTTTACTAAAAAAAATCAAATTTTTGTTGAAACTGAATTAAATTACAAACATTTTTCATAATGAATGGCGTTCTCCAGATTGGATTTTTTCTGTTTCTCCCAATGCATACATTTTTTTTTTGTTTTTGAGAATTTCGCATGTTTTTCTCACAACTTGAGTTTTTGTTGGACAAGGGCGGTTCATAAGCGGATTTAAAAAAAAAAAAAATACAAAGGACATCAATATGACAGAGAAGTAGGAGTGGGGACTGGGGGAGAGATGAAGAACATCAATATACAATTATGTACATGCATACAAATAATTGTTTTTAATTTCTGAAAAAAAAAAAACGTTTGATTTTTTTAACGCAAAAGAAAGCCACAGGAGTATTGTTGTATTTCAAGGTTGTTTAAACAAATTGTGTAAAATCTATGAAACCCGATAGGTATGGGCTGAGGGGTGCACGTGCTCTGATGCCATCCCTCTGGATCCATAACTGGGTGGTATTACATAATTTTGTCTCTTCCCCCTCAAAACTCCAAAATTCCCAGAAAAAACTGGAATACAAATTGCTACTTTTTTCCTCGGACATGAAATCGAGAAAGATCTACGATTTCGAGTTCTTAAAAGTGTCTATTTGGATTTAAAATTTCCATGTACATGTACCTGTATTTGCTATAGTGCCTCCGTGGCGAGCACACGGGATTAAGCCCGTATAATCGCATGCGGAATTCTTAAAACCTGTTTGCTGACCACGGTCATTTTGCCTCTCAAAAACTTCAAAAAGTTAAAATAGCGCGAGGGGGGCAAATTTATGGACGTTCACAGTAGTCGGTTGGGAATTTCCAAGTCAGCTTTTCATCTTTCACCGAACAGTTTACGTAAGAAACGAGAAAATAATTTTTCTATTGGAAACCATGCCACGCTTTAGCTACGGCGCTAATTGGCTGTTCACCGCTTCCCAGCATGCACCACGGTCATTTGAAGGGGTAGCAAAAAACTGCGCAGGGCTAAATCTGGCAGGGCGATGACAAGATGTCACCCTTGCTACTAATGAGGAGTTTTTATTACGACTACGAATGTAAACACACAAGGGCAATTAAAACCCGGGTCGCGAACCCTAGGGATGTATCCAGTCCATTGGTGGTGTTTATGAGAACGTTCACTAACGAAAGTGAAATAAATTATTTCGAACAATTCCGAAGTTTCAATTTCAAACTGCTAGGGATTTGAAAGTAACTTCGCATTCTAGCATGAATGTGACCGTTTAGAAATAAAGTAGTGTTTCGATTGGGTGGATAAGGGGCCATCCATAAGGGCCTGAAATTTTCATGATTTCCAAAACCACCATTTTCAATCAGTTCTTTCCGTGTTAAACTCGAAAATGAAAGCAGACTATCTGGACGTTCAACTTTCCTTGAACCCTTCCTCTCTGGTCGTCCTTTATGGATGACCCCTTTGCAAGAATCGCGCATGTACTGTCTGCAACAAATTGAGAGAAGGTGAAATACAACGCTTCAGGGACATTGCATCCAGGGCAGAAATTCGACAAAACGTTCAAATAAAGCAGTGTGAAGGCATTGGAATGTGTTAATTTTTCCAACATCCAAGATGTTAGCGCTTCCTCGCTAATAAACAACGAAGAAGAAGCCAGATCAAATAAGAGAGACCATCCTTCCCACATCTGGGGAAGAGAACTTTTGTCCACGAATTCGGTTTTCTGGTTTGGGCGGATGGCACTTTCAATAGATGGTCAAGCGGCCAACACACCTTCATCACGTGCAAGATGAGGCCATTTGGGCGGCTCTGGAAGAACACGTGTTCGTGGTGAAAAGGGTCCTTGGGTGCCTCCCCGTCCCCAAATCCTGAACCTGCGATCCCCTCGATCAGCCCAGATTCAGGTGGGCTCGTTCGAGCACAGCACTCCCTGGTGGAAAGACAGGAAATGGCCGGGCCTCACCCGGAAGGCGGGGTGGTGGGCCTGGAAGGGGGATCGGCGCTGACCCGGGCGGGGTCAACGAGGCCTAATCCGTCATTTATTAAGCACGTGCACGCTCATCCTCCTCGCGAATTAATGCGGAGAGAGTTGAAGTTACCAAACTGTGTACTTATGCTAATTTGGGCAAACAGAAGGGAACCGCCAAGGGGATCCCTCGGGATAGCAGAGAATATACATGTAGATGCGTTACGTGGGCCGGCACCAAATGAAGTCGTCAAATCTGGCGATTCACCCACAGCCTCACCCTTTCGGATGCCGAAGCTGAGAAAAATTTTCCAAAAGATAACTCATCAAAAATTTGGTAAAATTTCCTCGTGAAATAAGGCAAGGTACGAAGCATGCGAAGGTGAAGCGAAGTTCCAAGATGGCGGCTGCTTGGCAGAGACAAATATGTTGCCTAACATTGATGTTTTTTAAAAAAATTGATCTGATAGTGCACCTGTGAAGTGTGCGATCAACATTAGTTTAGGCCGATATGTATATTGTGGAAATACAGCTTTCATTTTTATTTGCATGCAAGCTATAATAAATACAGGAAACTTTAAAGAACAGTAGTTGTGACTTAAGAACACTTCTTGTCCTCATTAAAATGCAGTCAAAATTGGTATTTTTACGCACAATATCTTTTAGTTACAACCAAGACAGCAGTGGAGAAAGCTTACAGAAGGTTCCAATTCTAATTGATACTGATTTAGGAATCAGTTTTGGCTCAAAGGCTGAGCCAAAAGGGTGCCCATCGTGCAAAAAATTACACATTTTAGCTGCAAAACCTTCTTATAATTGCTAAATTTATTCTTTCCCGTTTATAATTGGGATTTTTTTAATTTTTTTACCTCCTGCCAGATTTTGTTTCTACGCCGATCTCGGCCTTCTGATCATTTTTAATTATAGGATTTTTTGCACTTTTTTTAAAAAATGTTCCATTTATTTATACAATTAAATTAAATAAATTAAAAAATCGGTATTTAATTTTTTTATTGATAAGATCTTCTTCAACATCTTCACATTCATAAAATTAACGCAGATCCTTAGTAGTGGACGACCATGGGAGAAAAATTAGCAATTATAACAAATATTTTAAGCAAAACTGTAAGTGTTGTGTATGGTGGGGCATCCTTTTGGGGTCGGTCTTGAGGAATTTTGAAAGAACTACATAGGCCTACATGCACAGATTTATATAGAAAGTGCCTTCAGTTTGAAACTGTAGATAGAATTTTATTTTTCACTCAACAAACTAAGGGCTTGAATCTCTGCATTTCCATACAGACCTAGTACTTCTATATGTTGTGCTGGACAGTTAAAACTACATGTACATGTATATAATACTTCGATCTACTGGAATCAAATCTGGAATAGATTTGCCACAGAAGACGAACTGAATTTCGCTGCTTCGCAAAACTTTCCCTTGTGAATTGGGGGAAGATGTTAAAGACGGTGAGGCTTCTCCATTTCTCAAGACTCCTTAAGTGCATTTCGTAATTTTTTTTTAGTTAAAAAAAACTGGAAACAAAAATGGTTTTAGTTTAGTCAGTTCGATGGACAAGGGAAGAGTGCAGGTTGTTCGGACTCGTCACGTGGGCACTTAAAACTATTTTTTTTTTGCTTTTTAGGGAAAGGGTGGGCGAACCTAGCAGCCTTGACCCTGGTCAAAGCCCGTCTGCGCCCGAAAATATGACCGTGATTATTAGTGGTGACACCCGGATTAACGAGGGCGACCGAGTCGAGTCGGTAGTCAGCGCCCCCTATTTCGGGCCAATTAATTAGCGGGATTCTCGCAAGCTGGATATCCCCGGCCACTTTTAACTCGGGAATCGGGATTCAGACGTCTTAATTTCGCCTTCCCCACGCTGGAAAATTACCGCTGTAGTTTTCTTAAACCCGGGGTTAGAAAGTAAGCCGAGAGTCCCCTTAACTCACCCCTGTTTACACACTGCCATCTGTCCGCCTTCACTTTTGCTACTACTCGGTCTCGAATTTTTCAGCCGTTTTTTATTTGATTTCCGAGCACGGGGGTGAGTGAGCCTCGAGAAACTTGCCATTTCGAGAGACGAATTGCCGTGCACCTTAAGTGTCCTTCCTCGGCAAAAAAACCTAAGCCATCCAAATCCAAAATGCTTTTTTCCCAAATTTGAAAGCAGCCAAGATGGCGGCCGAACGTTGCGAGGGGCTGTTGGAGCGCCATAAATAAGCGTTCCCTTCACTGCACAAATAAGCAAAATATTAAATCGCGTTTCAATCATGCTGTCACCGGAAAGTACGTCACGGGCAACCTTTGCTGCGAGTTGAAAGCATAACTATCATCCCACGTACAGTACGCGAAGCGGATGTGGAAATCAGACCCCCGATATAGAGGGAGGATTCCAACGCGAATCTGCTCAGCAAAGAGAATCAATGTTGAAAACTCGAAATTCATTCAAATAAAGGATTGGGAAATAATCCAATCCTTGTCAGGTTCCAAAATAGTACATGTACATTGTATGGCAAACTATTAATGTAACTCAAATTCATTTGGAATCTAATTTCTGAATGATGTTAGAATGCGTATGACACCCCATTGGTCTCAGTTCAAATTCGATTATGGTTTGACTGGAATATGAAGCAGGCGTACTTCATCAATATTTCCGGTATTTAAGTGGACAAGTTTGCAACCACGTCACCAGGGTGACGTAACTTAACCGGAAAACATAAGATAGTGACTAGATAATTGTTCGCCCAATAGGCCTATTTCTTTTGGATTTCTTGAGGCTTGGCTACAACAAGGAGTTTAGGATGTTAATGGTGAACGGCAAATTTGGTACAAATGGCAACGATAAAACGAAAAACTTTGGATGATGGATTACGGTATCATTACACACCCTACCAAAAGTATATGTATCAGGATGCCAAATGGCATATTCTTGCTGACAGAAGGGCAACACCTGCACATTTTTTGCTTGAAATACTTACATTATTAAAACTGTTTAATTTAGTTTTCCCAATGTAGAATTGGTCGTCCACAGCTTGGTTTACAATTTTAAAATGCCCCGTTTATGTATACAAAAAGTTTGAAATTAAAAAAAAAAACGTTACGCGACCTCCGAAAACGGTGATTTTCCCCTGCATGACATCCGCCTTCGAAATTTTTGGGCGGTTTCTTCAAAATTCTTAATTTTTTTATAAATAAACGGAGCCTTCTGAAATTATAAACTAAAGCTGGAACCCTATTGGACAACGTATTCTACATTAGGAAAAATAAACTGAGCAAAATTCTTGCATCGTTGGGCATGCTTTCGTCTCATCCTTAAAATATAAAGAAAACTATAATAGTTATATTATACACATGAAAGTGAATGTCATCGAAAGGTCCAGAAGGCTATTCAACAATGAAAACATCAATAAATAAAACTATCACTGCATGAATCATAAGTGGGTTATCTTAAACATACATTTCGCTCGGCATAAACAAAATTATTGAATCACCTACATGGAATGAAAACTTTCGAGAAACCCAGGCTTTAGAAACCAACAGAAAGTGTACTAAATATAGGTAGGATAGTATTAAAAATGGACTAGTCCAACAGTATAGCTTGTTCATAGATAATAGTTTTGTTTCTCAAACCTTCCCTTTATTCCCCCCCCCCCCCGTAACTGGAAAATTCAAAGGATGGCGCTGCACGTGCGCAAATCTGGTGGCGGCCAGGTCAATATGCCACTTCAAAATGCATTAGCTAGTTATGGGCGCTTGGGGCGAGTGTCATTCCTTTGTTTGTAAAACGCTTCTGATCCAGATTTGGACGATTCGTTTCGTTGCGGTTCAGAAACGCAGCTTGGCCAAACCTTGCTACACTTGGCGTTCCCAAAGTAAACAAACAACCCGTTCTAGTCGCGCGCCCGAGTCGACCTCTGACCCTTCCGAGAGCGGTCTATGCTCCGGATTAGCGTCTGTTTGGCTTCAAGCCTCCAACTGAAAGGTCGACAAAGGGGTGGGTCCTGGGCCATCAATATCGATCCAATGATTCAGATTCGAATTCTGCTAAATCCAAACAACTGCATAAAAAACGCAAAACAGAGTCTGGAAGCACATGTGGTCGACATGTTCCTCCGAGGGTCAAAGGTTGGCCTGCCAATGACGCCATCTTAAAAGGGATGGTACTTCCTGTGCTGGCCACGAACAGATGCTCCAACTTATTCTCGGCTTTGATTTTTTTTAATGCCCTCCACATGTTCGCCATTTCGTCCATGGCAAAACAACCGTGGTCCAGCAATCAAGATGGCGCCCGTGACTACGAGGGGACAAGAGTTTCCCTAATTTTCTGCTCGCGTTTGGAACCAGATTCATTCATCAAGGCGAGCAAAAAATGGCCCTCAAATCTGGCTGTTCAAGTGCGTCGAAAGGGGAACGACTAGGACGAGCAAATCGCGCAAAATTTGGGCAGATTTACACAAATGTTTCCTGTCATCCTAATGGCTCAGCCTTAAATCTAAAAATGCCGAACCCCGAGAGATATCACCTGCAGTAGTAAAAACGGAACACTTTTCCTTGAATGATGAAATCTGGAAATAAATACTCATTTCATTTTTGTGCCATCAATAATTATAATCATGTTATTTGAGTTCCAAATTTGAATAAACTGCTTCGAATAATTTAAAGTCATTAATTAATTAATGTAATCATCAAATATCTTCTTGAAATTTGTAGTTAAAATAAAAAACAAATACATGTACTTGTACTGCCATTGTGTATTTGTTCCATAGCACTTGAAGAAGCTCTCCACATCATCAAGTTAATGTTGATGCCCACCATGCAAACGATAAATAAATAATAAATACATGTACAATATTTTGCTTCAGATACTTGTTATAATTGTTAAATTCACTTTCCCCAGTATAAAATCTATCGTCCACCAGAGACTCGTTTATAGTTTAAATTTCAAAATTTCCTGCTTTTTTATACAAAAATGTAGTTTTTTTGCATGGTGGGCATCCTTTTGGCTCAGTCATTGTTGACACAATATAACTCTGTATTTCCGTTGATTAATGTTTTGCGAATCAGTTTCAGTAGTCAAGTGAACCTTAATTCCGCAATACATTTTGATTGCAGCTTTAATAAATTTAGATACATGTTAAATTTTATGTTAATTAATGAGGGACTCGTAGCCAGGATTTGAAAATATGGGATCTTCGTCTGATGTTCAACAATTTTTTTTAGAATGCTGTTAATTTTCAAACTTTTGTACCCGGTTAGGGGACGTTTATACTGCAAGAATTCACCAAACATTCATTCAACACAAATTCAACTTGGCATGAAGGGCTTTAGCATTGGGATTCTTGGACTCCGCCAGATGTATTCCAGAGATTCAATGAGCCTCGGTCCACCAGAGGCCTTCATTAAATTCCCTCTTTCATTTTTTGTTTGAAGAAGTAACCTACTCAATCGAGGAAGGTTTATTTACAGTTGAGCTTAACCGACGATATCTTAATCATCGATTTCCGGGAGATTGGTGGACTGAGCCGGTGAGAACTCAAGATTCATTAATGGATGGCGCTCTCGGGATTAGCGAACGGCCTGCAAAAGCGCTCCTGACGCCATCTTCCCTCATCTGGCAGCCAATCTGACCTTAATAAAAAAGAAAACTTGCCAGAAACTAGCCATAAAACTTTGTTAACATCTAAAAGCAGGGCATTAAAACGCCATCAGGAAGTGGTTTCCCAACAGGCCCTTGCCAATGCCACAGGGAGCCATCTTAAGAGCGAGCGGATGGACACCAGGGGGCAAGAGATGGGGAACCGGAAGAAGCCCGTTAGAACCTGCTGCTCATGCTCACGCTTATCTTCTTTTAAAAGTTGTACATTAAAGGCGGCCATTAGTCCGAACCTCCATCTACTCATGATCCGATCACAGATCTGATGACCAATTACAGTCTTCACCGCTCAATGGGGTTTTTTGACATGATCAAGGACAGGATGTGCTATGGGACTGGGCGGGGAATTCGTCGAAAATGACATCACACAACCCAGTGATTGGTCCGGACAAACATGTAATTGCAGAGAAAACTTACATGTACAGTGTACAAGCGCAATGGCCATTATTGACAAGTTTTGTAATTTGTTATTGCAAATTATAGCCAGTCTAAGATTTCTGGAGATTGTAAGTAGCGTCCCCACGGAAAATTCCACGCCCCATTATCATTATAAGCTAAATGTTCATTTTAGCGGGAATCACTGATTGACACTATAGATGCACACATGGATGTAAAAAAATCATAGAAATAGAAATGTTTGAGTTAACTCCGACAAAAAGGATGTCCATCGTTTAGAATTGGTCGTCCTCTAGGGTCTGAGCTATTTTGTTTTAATTTTAAAACGTCCAGTTTATTTACACGTATAACAAAAATAAACTGAACTGAATATAATTGAATAACTGAAAATAATTGAATAAATTGAATTGAAATAAATTGAACAAATCAGTGCAGGTGTTTTCAAGTTTACTTGTCTTCAACCAGTACTACCCGGAAGCAAATAAATGTAGCAAGCATAACAGGTATTTGAAGCAAAATTGTGCACATGCGTTTGCATCCTTTTGGGTCGGCTTTTAAAAACATCCTATCTTTGGAGGTCGCATTGAAGGGGGAAAAACCGTTTTCGGAGGATGCCTGCTGAATTTCTTCAATGTTTATTTAACATTTTATAAATAAACGAGGCCTTTTCAAATTATATAAAATACGTCAGATCCTAGCGGGTGATAAATTTTTCACGGGAAAAATAAATTTAGCATTTCTAATAAGTAATTGAAACACAAAAGGTGTTAATCTACATTTTTCATGCTGTCCTTGGTGATCACTTTTTTTAGCCATAATTGTTGAAAAAAAGTAAGTTAACTGAATGCAAAAGAAAAACATCTCCCAAGCCTTTTAGTTATTTCCATAGTCTGTTCAAAGCTAGCATGAGCTAGGAATTTAAAAGGACCAATAGAATGTACAGTAAGTACCTGCTTTGTGATTAATCTTTCCTGTGCCATAACTCATTTTCCATCCGTTGGGCAGCGGTGTGGTGTTTTCTACGCTGGAATTAAGGCATCATCTATAAGCTGAATATCTCTGGTTTTGGCTCAGTATAAGAATTTTCGTAATTAAAAAAGGTTACACAAAACTAGCATGCTACAAATGGGATCCACAGTTTCCAAGTACACTCATACCTGGCTATACAGCCGCTCTTTATACGGCGTTTCGCTATAACTACCTTTTTGTTTTAGCCTCATGCTCATTTTATGACCTATGATATTTCATTATACGGCCAAAGATAAAGAAACCTGGCGTTTTCTAACACAAATAGCCTACATGAAAGTGCTTCGGTCTTTGATGCGTAGGTAAGCATTGAGCATTTACGTGTTGGTCACTAAAGAATCTCCAATGGGCACCGTCTTGTTTCACACTTATTAATGGTGTAGGCTAATCCCGAACATCCTTTTTCGTAGGGAAATGGGAATAGCAGCTCAAACTTGATAATTTTTCTGCTGAGTTTAAGAGAAATTAGTGAATTTGCAATTTGGGAGCTAACTTCAGCTAAAGCTAGTGACAGCAATGGTGGCGTGCGAATCTTCAAACTGCTCAAAATGTTTGTTCTAAGTATTTGTATTTCTCAGTTTCGTTTAGCTGCTTTAAAACAATGTAATGAAATATTAGTTTGATATTAAATACATTTTAAATTTATACATTTTAGCAAAACGTTAAGTGATCTTTAATTATTTGAATAAGATTTGGAACGTATCCTGCGTAGTTTACATAAGCTTGTAGGCAAAAACATGATTCGTATGGATGAAACACCGTTGCTTATTCCAGCCAGGACCAGCCTCCACCATACATGCATATTTCGGCTCCTCAGCTTCACAGAGCAGTTTTACCGGGAAATTTTGATGCGATTTCATTCGGTCGAATATGGGTCAGAATTCTGGGTTATCCTGTGACCCCTGGTCAAGGGGCCACGGTCGTCGAAGTCAGTGTTTACATGTGGGATTCTGCGTTCCCTGCTTTTCTGACAGATTTCGCTCCCTCTTTTCGTCATCCGAAACCGATAATGACAGCAGCGCTTCTCCCCTCCCACGACCCCGCTACAGGGTCCTAGGCTAGCGTGTCCCCCACTTTTTTGGCTCCATTTTTGTGCGCAGATATTTTGGCACATGTCAAAAAACTTAATAAATGGGTGCCACGCTGTCCCCGCTCGCAGTTGACAACCTGATGCGAGCTCCCTTTTCCCCCATTTTCGGGTTCAGCAGCTCGAAATTCGTCCCTAAAAATAGGCTCCAACGTGCTTTTTCTCGTGGCCCCACTTGTTTTCACTCTCCTGAAATACGGAATATTGGCTGAAAAACGATAAAACCGTTGAAAAGGCCTTTTTTCCTCTCGCTTTTAATATACTGAATATTTTTTTTTTGCCAGAGAGCATCTTAAAGCGTGACGGGGCTAGGTGCTAAGTTGGCGCCATTAGGCAGGTTAATTTTGGCATTTGAACGAAACTTGGAGAGAAAACAGAGATCGCTGATGCGGCGGATTTCCAAACAGGAAGGGGGAAGAATTTGCGCTGATTTGCTCTAAACTACTCTTCTTCGGGTTTCATAGGATGTTTTGGGGTTTTGGCGTTTGACTTGCGCAGCTTGGATTCACATAAAAATCCGTTAAAACATCTTTGCCTGATATTTTCAAAATCGAGAGATGCCTGGTAGATAACCAACGCCATCTACTGTACTGCATGATGTCCAAGTGCATGCCTATCATCATATGCAGGCATCTTCTTTGGGCACACTCTTTCAAGGGACTCAAGAGTAAATTTATCAGAGGGTACAAAGCTTTGTTAGTACCCTATTATTCATCATTAGTCAATCTTATCCTGTCCATTAGCGGATTCATTTTTCCCATTACAACCTTTTGCGATCATGAAAATTCTGCGAAACCATACAAAACCGTCAGGCCTCAGAATCAATGTTTCATGGCTATATTTTTTATAAAATCTGCACTTGTATAAGCATCTTAACGTCACAGACGAAAGTTTATGAAAAACACGGCTACATGCATTCTTACAGAAAAGTATGGTGATCTTCACACATTTAATGAGATCCTAAGAAATGTCCAGCTGCCGGCTCCGCCGCTTTGGGGCCCCTTTTGACCTCGGACCCAGGTAATATGTATCCCCTGCACACCCTCTTATTGCTAGGATGATTCTCCTCTTCTAAATAAAATTACTTTCCAATTTCTCAATCTCTTGTTTACCTCAACAAGCTTGTCTTTGCGTCAGTGTCGCATTACCGATTCTAGCTGTTCTGTTTTGTTTTATTAATAGAATTTCAAGTTCATGAAGCAGCGCGGAATGGTAATTACCACGGTCATGTATTTTCTTTTCTGAAAAAAGACCCCCATTAGGATGCCGAAATCTAAGGCAGTCAGAGTTGAAGTAAAGCTGTAGTAATGGAAATTTGAGGAAGGTTTTTGAAGCCAGTGGGAATGTTTGGTCAAGTGCAGGACCTAATTTGAAAAATAATGGCCTTCTCAACGCAGTTTAGGCCAACCTTGATAACATGCTGGGAAAATGTGGGACTATTCGGGTTCAAAAATAGGCGTTATCGTTCGAAGAGCTGTCAAAAAGTGGAAGTACATGTTCTGAGGAATTCTTAAAGGTTTGGGTAAATGGTATTATTATTGGTAGTTTTAGGAAATTACTGACACGTTTGTAGAAATTCATGAATAATTTTACTTCGCATATGAATTCAGGGAGATTTTGGATTTTTGAAATAATTCCATTAAAGCAGCGGAAAATTCTTACAATTTTTCGATAAGTTGACAAATTTAGAAAAATAATGGGTAACTTTGAGGATAACCATCCCAGCTCAACGTTGGGCATAGACCTACATGGAAATAGATCTGACGAAACGTTAACCATGCAAGTAGTACGGATCTTTGTCATTCTGAGAACATCAACGTGATGCGAATTGTCGTATTTGTGAAAAAATGTGGGAGACCATTTGGAAACATGGGTTAATAGGCCTATATCAGGATATGGCATAACTGCCAACATTTTTAAAGCAAGCAATTCAAATGATAGCAAGAATCAAAAGAAATTTCTTCATTAAAGCAAGCACCACTGATTAAAGTAATCAGTTTTAAACGAGTTTAATTGGTTAAAATGGATTATTAAAAAAAATCAATACATGTAGTCCATTGCTCTAACGCTAGAAATATGCCAATATCTAGTTTTTAAAGCTTCGAAAGCCAGTTGTAAAATGTTCCTCCATCTGATATGGCGGCCATTTTGTGAGAAACTGGGTTGCTTCCAAACGAATTTTAATGGGTCCAAAACAGTGTCCCCATTTGATGGAAATTTTGCGCGCCAGTAGGCTCAAAAGGCCCATCACTAAATGGATTCTCAGTGAGCCCCTTTGAATTCCTCCAAAAATCCAATTCCGTTCTGGAATTCGTCAACAGTCTTTCCCGGCCATATTTCACGTCTCCCCCCCCCCTCTGGCGCGCGCTCCCTGGTTAGGATCCAGCCCCCATGTGGGGGCCATGTGCGGAGTGATGTTACTCACCCACCCGTCCATCAGTTTCACATCATGTGGTGAGAAATGGACCCCTTTATAGTCCATTTTCAAAGCACAGTACCTTTGGGCGTGTATTGAACACATAGGGGGCAGCCCTGGGTTCTGTCATGGGATCGCATTTTGAAGCCCTTTGGTCCACTCTTTGATTCTCCCTCATCTAGACCCTCCATCATTTCTGCCCGATTTCTGTTTTTTTAAACTGAGAATTCTATTTTTAACATAGGCTAATTTAACTAATTAAGCATGGCATTTGGAAAAGTGAAATTTTGTTGGAAGAAAAAAGGAGGAGAATGAAGGAAGATAAGGAAAGCATTTTGGTATTTCTGGCCACGCCCAATGGCATCATTGGCAAGCGCTGTTCAGTATCAAGACTGAGCGTGAGTTGCAATCTTGACATGTCCAGAGCATCCGTTCGGTAGTCGGAATGAGAGCACTTATGTGACGTCAACGGTTAAGGCGGGAAATTTGTCAGGAGTCAGTTAATAGCAATTCATACATTAAACACATAATGCATCATTTTACATGTCACCTACAAAATGTACCTGCAAAGGCAAAATTTAGAGATAATCTTCTTCATCAGAATTTCGAAGTTTAAGTATTTATTATTTTGTCATTTGCTAATAGTTCCCAGTTATTTGTTTAATAGCACATTTACAAATCATATAAAACATTAACTGAAATGCCAAGTGCATTTTAATACGCAGAACATTAAAATAAAATCTGAAAAAAAGCGACTTTTAAAATCTGATTTCGTTCGTTTGAATTCAAAGGGCTCATAAAGCTCCGAAACGCTGTGAATAAAACGCAAATATGTAGATGTACGCTGATAGCGCCAAATTTCAGGCCGCAGTATGCCGAATTTCATTTCATTTCCGTTATATTAATATTTCTTTACATAAAAATGAACTTGACATTTCCATTCGATTGTTATTTCAAATTTCAAAACTTTTTCAACTCAAGTGATTTAATTAATAATAAAAACTTAAACAAGAAATTAAAAAAAGATGAAAATGGATTTTTGCGAGCTTTTTAGCACTGATTTGTTTATTCAGACAGTGGCCCATACTCAATATGTACTTTCGAATAACCAAAATATCGCACAAATCTAAACTAGAACACGAACGTACTTCTCCATGTACTTCTAGTTTAAAAATAAATTAGACATTTGCTTATGTCTAAACATTGTGTATCATTAACGTGATTGACACTGCGTATCATTTTAATGATTTCAGCATTTTCATTTTTTTTCCTTCTAAACCACACTCTTAGTTTTGGCTACTTTTTAAGCTTCAGAAGAAAGTTTAAGAAATGCTGAGTATGTTTCGAAATATTACCACAGCAGGTACGAGGCTTACAACCCTCTCAAGAACGTAGGGCTTTTTTCCAGCCTCGATATTTTTACACCGGATTTCCAACTAACGAGCAGAAAAGCGATACCCGTCGATTTTTTTCCCAGTCGCATGACGGTCTGATATCTTTTTCTCCGATAGCCAAAATAAAATGCGTATTTATAGACCCGTTTGGCGTTTGCGGCTCGCGAGGCAAACCGAAATTTCGATCTTTTCGGATGTTATCCCCTCCCCCCCAACGACTATTATGTTTCCTAATAGAAATTCCACCTTTTAATGGATCTCGTTAAATGAGGTTTTCTCGGGGTCAGGAATGCAGGGATCGGAGCTCGGGATTCTGGGGATATTCTGGCGCTGGTTCACGTTTTTCGTGGAAAATCCCTGGTCCCGCTCCCGGACGTATCCTGGATAATCTTTGTTTATCTGAGCACCACTCCAAGGAGTCTATAAATAAGTAGCGTTTTCAATGAACCGTTTAGAATAGATTTGGATTCGCTTTTTTCGAATCGGCTTTTCCTCGAAATTAGCTCCATCCAAATTCGTGGCCAGATTCTTGGGGTTTGAACCTTGATCTTTTCCTAAGCCCTTAATTGTTGGTTTCCAGTCAGTTATAATCACGAAGGGGGTGAGGTACAGCGTATTGTTATGAAAACATTACACGAAAGCAAATCTTATTCGGAATGATTCATTGAATAACTGGAAATTGTAACTCTATATGGACATATTCTGAAATGTACTCGTCGAGTTAAGAGGAGAGTTTCACATATGATCTCGACGAAAAATATATATATTACGATGGGAAAAAAACATAAAAACGCTAAACCAGTGGGAAATAATCAAAGCAAACATGTCTTTACATACATTGTATTTTGCTGCTCGTTTTTGTTCTTTTTCCCTTTTTATTATTACGTAATTGTGGTTCGCGCTGTGGTGGAGTAACACTAAACGATATCTATCTGACTCCATAACTTTATAATAAAAGTACTTGGCTAAATTTATTTGGGTGTTTTAAACCTAAACAGTCTTTATTCAGAAATTAATTCCATAAGCAAGAACCATTCGCACTCCATCACAACAAGAAACTTCTATTCTTGATTGCTAATCAACAAATCAATCGACGAAATAACGAAAATGATAACTTTTAGTGATCAATTTTCTTAAAATGCAAATATATACCAGCAGCGCCACCTTTCGGCAAATGTTGAAACCAGTACTAAATAAATACGAATTTATTAAAATTTATACAGACGAACTAAAAACTACAATCTCATAAGTGATGAATCTATTTTGTGTCTGTCTATTGAGACGTGATGTCATGTATTGACAGTAAATAAACAATAACAATAATGACTTTAATCCTTTATAAACCTTCTCCAGAAACATTTGGGAACCTTGCAACTATACGAGATTATACTGCCATCTACCGATTGAAAAAACTATCCAAAACTGCATGTGCCGGGTTCGACAATTAAAAACCATGAACATACATGCAGGCATGGTACAAAACCAGACTAGTACAGCCATCTACCGAGCAGTCAATGAGGCTGTGGAAATGCTTTGACAATCTTCACTAGTTCAGTCATAAGCAGCGGGAAATTTTTGAAATATTGAAACGCTTTAGCTAGAGAAAATTACTGAGCTGATTACATTTTTAACTTCTTCGTAGCAACTGTAAATACATGAACATGTACATACATACCGTTTATTTTATTAGTTTGAAATTTGCCATACATATCTATCAACTGAACGTTTTAACATTGCAAAAATAAGTGCATTATGGAAAAAAAGTTGTGAATGAAGTAGAAGGCTATATCAAATGCAATTTGCCCATAAATCAGTCTACTATCTAAACAAAATTTGGTGATTAAAATTTAATTGGCACACTGTAGTGAAAGCAAGCTGCAATCAATTTTTATTTAAATCAGTGGTCCCCAAACCCTGGGTCGCGGACCGGTACCGGTCCGTGGATCAAATGGTACCGGGCCGCCCAAGGAACATGAAATTATTCTCATTGATTTAACGTTCTAGTGAGTTAAAATGTTAAATCACATTATATTCATTTTTTGGTGTAACTGTATGTTATTATGAAGGTATGTTTAAATGCAATTAAATTAAAATTATTAAATCAAAACAATCTAAAATATAAACAATCAACGTCCCCCTCAACAGGCCGCGGTAAAATTATCAAACGTTGACCGGTCCGCGGCGATAAAAAGGTTGGGGACCACTGATTTAAATAACACTGTTCCATATCTAGATTGCGTACAGGTCAACCTAACAGTTTCACTAACTCATTTTTGTTGATATACTTAGTTGTTACTATGTTCTTACGAGATACTTGTAGCCCTGGATGCAAAAGATGAAGGGAAATATTTATGGCACTAATGTCGTTTGGCATGTCATCACAGCACGTAATTAGTGCCTCTGTCATATAATAATCCATACTTGAAGGCAAATACCAAATACTGAAGAAAACAACATATGCCACGCAGACGTTAGAAAAAACAAAGTCACTTCCATGTATTAAAAAGTTTGAAACAAATATTTGTGAGAGAAGCAAAAAATGAGAGTAAAATATTAATTTAAATTTTAAACACATTTCCAATAAGCATTATATTATCATCGCCTAAGAAACACGAATCGTCATTAAAGAAACACTTAAAATGAAATGCAGGTTTACAAAAATGTTAGTTTGCGAGGAAAAAATGCTGTTAACAATCTCCTTCCTTGCCTTCTTGACCGAAAACATGGACGACCCTTACAAACATATTTAGCTCAGCACATGATGAATCATTTCAATCACCGATCCTAATATAAAACTAAAAACAAAAAATAATTCAGGTAAAATTTAGATAAAGCCTTTATCACCTCTCCTGGTCGTACCTTTAGTAGACCGGGATCGTGACCTCCAAAATGACCACATT
>JAQIXS010001502.1:0-29549 GCA_034700785.1 Rossiulus vilnensis | reverse complement strand
TGCAAGATTAAATAATTTTTCAGTAATAATGCTTTCAGTAATAATGTATATCATAAGCATTAAGCAGATGATAGCAGCACATTAGCGAAATCAACGAATTAACGAAAATTGCACATTACGTTTAGGCAATAAAGTCGAATAAGACGGCTTCAAATTAATTTATTTCACACTGAATTATATTATACAAGATGACACGTTTGACACACTCTTGGAAGATCTATTTGTAACTACCGCACATCGCTGATTTCTGGTGAAAAATTAAAATCGTTAAATTTTCTTCATCAATTAAATTACATTCTTCGTCAATTGAACGTCACGTAAAACAATTGCACCGCAGAATGCGATGACAAACATCGTATTTTTCTAGCGCGATAGATTTAATGTCATGGGCGTGGTTTTATGTCATATTTTGGCCACCAAAACGAACAGACCGTAATTAGTGTAAATTTCTGTGTAAGCCTAACGCATTAATTGCAATGTCTGATTCCCGGAATGGACGCGTTTTGGGGAAATTTGGGATAAATGGTTGAAGTAATTGCCGCTGATCTAGTGGTTTAGGTGGAGCTGGCAACAGTTAGATAATTGCCAAGCAAAATGCCACATTTCTCTATTGATCGGTGAACCATTTTAACATTCATGTATCCAGGAGAGACAATGAAGCTTAAGAGAAAAAAAAGGTAAATTTTCAATCCGTTATCGCCGTTTAAACGTTCCTGCCAAACGAATGAATTTCTTAAAATGTATACAACTATCATGCATCGTGTCTTAAATCAGAAAATGGCGAAAGGGCAGATCGATCAATAAAAGGAGTGGCATTTAGAAACATATCGATAAATACCAATTATCCATGTCCGTATACTGATGATATATAGGATGTATGATTGCTGTTCCATTCAAGTTCATTAGAAAATTAAATATATTTTTACTTTTTTTTTCGTTTCACTAATGATCGTCACGGTCGAGAACAGGAGCAAAGAGTTTTTTTTATTCTTTCTCAGTATTTATAACGAGTTGGACGTTATTGCGAGACAAAGACCATATAACTCTCTCTGCCAGTAATTCCTCCATAAGGGATGTGATACATTCGTATCGATTGACCGTACTTATCTCTGCGAGCAATCCCATTTAGTCTAGATATTTGAAAAGATGCAGCAGTTGTACAGCATTGGGATATAATTTCTTTCATTTTGGTCGTTATAATTGAAGCATTTCGCAGTGGGATATGTCGCCATGGACCTCGCTTTAGCTCTCCATCGTATTGCCAACATTTTCAAACAAACGCACTGAAAGGCTCGAGATGAGCAGGGCCACATACTCGATTATTATTATTATTATTATTATTACTATTACTATGAGTATGACGGTCTTGCATCTATCAAACAACGTCCTAATCGGCTAGTGTAGCAAAAGGAAAACGAAATTACAGTCTATAATTATTATCTCGCCGACATGAAAGGAAGTAAGGAAATACCAGCGAATCGATTGGAAAATATATTAGCAAAATGATGAAATTATGCAGCCGGTGTAATGTCGTAACGCAAAAACTATTTATAGAAAAAAATGCAAACGAACTGGTACATTGCACGGACATCAAAATACATCGGCATTAAATCGAAGCGATCTTGTAAGACGACCATGTTGTAAAAAAACTTCCTTAGCAAATATTTAAATGTATTCTTTTAAAACTCTTGCTGAGCGAAATTTTTTTTCTTCTGATGTGCCAAAAATGTAGCCAATATCGCATCTTTAACTCAATATCGCGTTACTTTTCTGTAGACCCTCGTAAATACATCAGCTCAAAAACAAAACGCTTAATAACCATCACTTCCATGGCTCGTTCATTTTTCTAATTCACTGCATTAATTCATCATACTATGCACGTAAATCGACACAGTGCATGAACTAATTTAGACTCATAATTTACGATGACAGTAGCATCCGTTTTATGTTTATTATTAATATGAAATGGGCGTACTTTTGTTTGCGACAACATCTTTGAAAGAAATCTACGAGTAGAATGCTAGTTTACAAAAAGGACCAAACGTAATCGTGTCAAACCACATTACATTAGTACTGTAATAGATAATACCTGGTCACAGAGCTCTTTTGGCACCGTCTATACGGCATTACAGAACGTTAAAGTTAATGATTAAACTTCCATGCCATCTCATGCGGCCATCTGTGGTCTAGACACAACGATTACACAAATGTATTAACTGTCGAAAAAAAAAAAGAATAGAAGCAGACTAAAGTGATTTATCACTGCTCAAAAGCAGTGATTTGTGAATGCGGAAAAGCAGCATTTAAATTTAAGCCTCAGTTAAATATTACGCTAAGCGACCTTTCGTATATCGGTGTATTGGAATCGAGCGTAAAACGATAAATTTGTAAACAGCCTCCAGACAAAAGGATTGGGCGAAATCAGATGCAAACCAACGAGGTAGATTCGGAGATTATATATACTGCGCCGAATTAATAATTCAATCCAAATTTAGCTTCATTTCACTCGTTTCCCCAGAAAACCAATCTTAAGCTCGAGTGTCGGATGAAAGCACAACAGTGTACATCGTAATATTACCTTTCAAAGTCAAGTCATTATTAAACTCCAATTAGCGATAGAAATTTTTCGTGACTGGTGAATCCTTAAGGTTACATTTACTCCGTGATCTTTACGAATAAATCTCGAGCACCACTATACAAAAACCGAAGCAGGTGTAAAGGCAAAACCTGATAATTACTTTTCCAAATTTGCCAATGTTGAAAGATCCTAACTAGCGACTTAATTATCAACATGGATTCTGTCTTTTCCACCCTTGATTTCTATCATCAAACATGAGCTTTGTTTTCACAATGAATAGGTCATGATCAGAAGGATTCCTCTTGTTTGGGATTGTTATTTCTCCACGGCGATGAGCAATCTGTCACAGTTGTCTTTGTACGCGTAAACAGACTTAATTATTCCAAAATCCTCATTAATTGCACAATGCAATTACTCGGGCAACTCCTTAAGAAGCTCTTCTACGTGTACACCTGAAAGCTCCACCGGATGTTAAGCCAGTTCGCAGTTGGCACCTGAACACCGTCATTAATAATTGAATTAACGAGTGCAATTGGCGCAATCATTTATTCACTGCTCATTAGGAATTAATTCATTCGGATGGTTGATAAGACGAATTGAAAGTGCGAATTAGCGCCGAAAAAAACATAATTCCGCCTAATAAGCTGGTGCTACACTTCCTTAAAGTTAATGTTGCGCACTCCTAATTAAAACCATCTCATTTAATTGGAGTCAAAAGACGTAATACAACTAATTAATGGCCGAGTAATCGCCCCATCCCCAATCAGAGACACGCGCAACGTGGTTATCCTAAAAAAGGAAGTAAAAAAAAAACACCCAAGATTACACTAAAACATCTCCATCGTAGTATTGATTTTTTTTGTTGTGAAAACTTTATATTTTAAAATACATCGGAATAAAAAAATCTACATTGCGTACAAAAGGCACACGTACAATACAATGTAGGTTTGAAGTTTTGTGATACATATTAAGCTGAGGAAAGGTAACTAAAACACCGAATTCATAACGCATGAACGTCAATTCCGCTGTGATTTTTCCAAAAATCGATTGTAATTTTGAAATTTTTAAGATGATTTAATTCAAATCAAGTTTTAGCACATTAAATTGAGCGCACCAAATTTCAAAATAATGATACACAACAAATAGTAGCCAGTTGTGACTACGAAATGAAACTACACGTGCAATTCAGATTATCTATCGATTTCATCTATAGGTGAGTACACATGTATATTTTGTATAATATTGCGAGGAAATCAGGAAGAGGAAGTTTTCTTCCTTGTAAAAAAAAGCAAACAAGTGACCATCTAAAATAAGCATATATTATTACAAGCGGGGGCATTGAGCTAGCTAATTAAAAATTTTAAAAAAATGCGAGTGGACAGGCATTGGAGTTGGGTCAGCGGTTAGCGCAAATGCAATTACGGATATTTCCATAAAGACAAACAGTTACAGTGCATACATCTCTCATTATTTTTACTGCAACAGCTCTTCAGTTAGGAAAATTAATCGATTCGTATTCGTGTTTATCTTATGTGTCCGATAATGCAGACATAATATCGAACAAATAACGTAAATAAATGGAAAAATTGGGCAGTAAATAACGAAACATGCAAGCGGTATTTGTCAGCTGCCTGTGTTTTTGAAGAACACTGTATATAACGTTATATGCTTTTAGAATCGATTATACATATAGTTAAGGTTTAATTAAACAGTTATACATGTGAATGGATATCATGCTATAGTGCACTCAATTTAAATTCACGCATGTACATACTCAAGGATAATGCTGAAAATTCTTTAATAAATCCAGGAGCATACTACAGAATTACACTATAAAAAAATTCTGCGAAAACAGGCAATGTGGTGCGTATATATACTAAATCCACTGAAAATGAGCCTAGGCGTAAAGTAATGAATGATCCACTGCTCAGAATTATGAATATTAAGTTGCGATAATCATTTCCTCGAAGAAATTTATTCTTGGACGCAATATGCCAGACAAGGATTTGTAAGATGATTTCTTCAAAAAATCTGTTAAATCCTTCTAAGAATATGACAATGAAGCTAATGCCATTCATTCTGCTAGGGAAGTCTACATTTTAAATAGAAGTTTAGATTTGCTATAATAATCGGATAGAGGGCATTTGTGGCGTGCCAGCCCGTGAATTTACTGGGACCACATTGTCCCAAGTCGCCTATTGTCTATTAGTTACGTTGATTAATACACAAGAAAATATAGTACGAAACATCTTATTTTCATTTGGCATATCTTTATCTAGTATGCTTATGTATTCTCAGACACTGGACTCCTTTCTCGACTTTGTGTTTCGGATTGCTGAAACTTTTCAGCGGCTAGCATCTCGAATATAAATTAGCAGGGGAATTTTCCGCATGTAATTTTCTAGGAAATGAATATTATACAAGTAGTAATATCCAATGCAAAACAAAGACGACTAATTAAACGAAAGCCCGGCCTTAGTTTCCAAATAGCTCAATGTAATCCTAACCCTTTTCTTAACTCTTCCGCATACAATAAGCGAGCATTCATTCGTATTAAAGACTTAAACTAGTGACCGTACCCAACTTATCCATTGTATGAGAATAAAAGAACTTTACGAAGTGAACAATTTAAGGACAGCTTTAGTAAAAGTACGCACAAACAGAAAACGGAGGCATCTAATATTAATGTAAGAAACAGTAGAATAAAAATGACCCTTTTGGATGTTTGCAATAAAATAATCAACGAGCCTGCCCTCAGGGATATCCACCATTCAATAGTTTAACATTATTGAATTCATGCAATTGAGATTAATCTTAATGACATTTGCATAATTCTGTTCGAAGTAGCATATTTTCGAATTAACATGCATTCAGTACATGCACGACTTAAAAAAAAAGATGCAAATGTTGCCAACTAATAGGAATTACAACAGGCATTATATGGCAGTAAACAAGTTTAAGAGCGTATTCCGACAAAGTCTGCAAATGACAGTTTGTTTGTTTTCAGATAAAATCGAAAATGGAAAGCGCAAATGTAAGGTTGAAGTCTATAGAGAAGGGCGAGACGAGACGATTTGCACTCAGAAATGCCAAAAGGTGCTCAAGAGCGAAGGCTCAATACACACTATTTCAGTTTTAAACCTGCAGAATGAACCACAAACACACACACACTCGAGTATTGTCAAAACATAGCAAGTACACAATGACAATGGAGCGCTCAAATCTAACCACAATATATTTACAAGTACAACAGAAAAACACGCTCAAAATTTCCATTTTTGGATATTCTAAGCTTGTAAAGCAAGTGGACTTATTCACTCAACTAAGATGTACTGTACTCTTTGTGCATTTCGAAAGAAAAGTGTAATGTTTTAACTAGTTTATAGGACTCGGTTTTGATTAAAGCTATTTCTTTGCAAAGACGAATTATACGAAGCCAAGATCTTAAAAAAGAAATGTTTTTTTAACATGCCACCATTAAATGTTTAGACAGATAGGAAATTACAGCAGGATTCAGCTTTCTCACACCAATAGAAAACTTCATTCATAATAACGATTTTTTTAGTTTATTACATAGGCTATACGCTATAAAGAAAACTTCATCGAAATAGAAGTCACGTCAATATGAAAGGCGCACATCTGAATCGTGCCACAATTCAATGAACTAGCAGGCAAGGTAATCTATTGGGAATTTGTGAATCCCGAGATATAACCGAATCCAGTACTTAGTTCAATGGCTTTTTATTTAACCCATAGGAGGCCAGACAGAAAAAAAAAACTTGATCAAATTCCCGGGAAGGATGTATAATCCTAGTAAATATAAAAAGGTGAGCAACCCCAGAAATTTCACTTTTTCAAAATCAGGTAGTAAACCTTAAAAGGAAGGAAGAGAGAGAGAGAGAGAGAGAGAGAGAGAGAGAAAATAAAAACCTAAAATGTGGAAGGAAGTGAATCTCGGGAGATTTTGGAAAATCATGATGTATAAAGGAATTGAGGGGGAAACTTATTTCGCAGCAAAGCCCAATAGTGCACGTCTATTGAAGTTTATATAAGGAGGTTTAAGGCTTTTGATGCTCTTCGCAGTCTTCAAATTTGAAAACATTATTCGCGAAGACGTACGCTGGATTCAAGCAGCAAACATCAAAGATTAATGATTCCCTTATGGATGAGGAACTTCCAATCGCTTTTGATCAAAAGCTTATCGCGAATTAATTTCTGAGTCAAGGGGTTTGATCGCAAAAAAACCCTATCCATTACGTCTCATTTAGGGTCATATTAAATAAGAACCAAAAAAGCAAAGGAGAAAAAACAACAACAACAACGACCTATAATTAAAACTGTCCTTACTGTTGGACAAATGATGTGTACCGTGTAACATTTGATCAGTTCAGTTTCAAAATCATTCCATTAAAGGCATTTCAACCCATACCACGTTACATTTATTTGCTAACAATAGGCTAATGAGTTAAGAGGAATTGGATTTGTCTCGTATATATCTAAAACGACATTCACTCTTTACGACGCAACGTAATATTTAGCTAACGTACTAAAGTAGATAAAATGGAATTAAAAGTATACCATTATATATAGTGCTAGCAGAAAGGCAAACTACAATGTTGAAATGAATGAGCTGATGGGAACCATCAACAGCATTGCTCAAAGGCTCATCTAAATTAATTAATTTTCAGTTTGAGGTATCTCCAAATGTCTTAAACAACTTTAAGTACAATTGGTATTTACGAATAAATGGCAATGCTATATAAGTAGGATAAGCAGCATCCGATAATTGTAGGCACCCACATAATTGATCAAGAAGATCAGCCTGCTGTGTTAATGCACGTTCCAAATGTTTGTTAGTAACATTACACATGTACATGCGTGTGTATAACAACTAAGGCATATCGTTAAACTATATATTGCAGAGGGGCCTATTGGAAAATGAAAAAAAAGGAAACCTCAGTATGAAAAATGCGAACCAAATGGAGGACAGGTTTATACTTTCGGTGAAAATCGTTGAATTGAAGATACCAGAGAAGAGCACATGTTACGCAAGCTGTCTTCGAGCACATGCATATTACACCTCGCCAGAAACGTTAGAAGCGATGTCGAGAAGCCACTCGGCAATATACCGAGGTCATCTCTTGAGCAAACACTGAGAATGGCATAATAGCCGAGCAGCCTATTAAAAACATCCACAGCGGTATTCATTCGCCTCGATTCTTGCACAAATGCAAGAAATATGCCTGGAGCTCAACTGTAAGAAAGAAAAGGAGAAGGACGCTCTCTCTCTCTCCAGGGGCTTTAAGAGCCAACGAAATGGGGACGGTGGTGACACGACGAGACATAACACTGAATCCATTGACTTTGATGTAGATTCGCTACAATATTAAATCTATTCTCGTGCGAAGAAAAGCCACAAGATGCGAGAAAGAAGAAGTGCGTCGGCCATGGGGGTAACTCAAGACGGTTTGTAACGAAATGCGTCTACTCAGCAAATATGACGAAATGCATCCAGGAGCACCCACACGAAACCGACTTATTCAGAGACTGCAAAAACAGCGTTGTTAATAAAATAAGAGAACCGACAGTGCGGAATAAAAAGCATACGGCGAACGAATATACCTAGATAATGGTATCCGCCAAAATGACGTCTCCAACTTATACACGTAGGACGCGAGAACAAATATGGCGTTTATACCGGTATGTACCGAAGCAGATGGACATAAGTGGGACGAAATACGACATGATTATCGTATGAAACGAAATATCTTTGACGTTTCGTTACCCGGTGTGTTTCGTTTTTTTTTACAACAAAAAAGAAAAATGTAGAAATGCATTTTTCAGTTTCAAAAAAAGAGTTCGTCATACCAGTACATGTCTTCACCAATGAACTTGATGGACGTTCATGGAACAAATACATTTTCCATTCGAAGGAAGACAACTGAAAGTTTTGCGATTTTTGTATCTTATGAATCTTATGGTGAATAAGATAATACTTATTCAATAAAAGTTCACTATACTTTGAGGTTCCCTCGCTAATTAAAATACATTATTTTGATTTAATAGCATCCTGAGCATTTCAAAATATAGCCAAACAGGTAAAGTGTCAAGAGCATGTTATTTAAAAATGTATCATTTAGACACGGTTTGTTCGTGATGAAGCGCATTTCCTTGAAATAAATGACGGTATAGCATCAAACAAACACGAGCGTAATGTTTCAAACAATTTGTCAGTGATATTATACACGTTTAAATGTTGTGGGATCATTATTCGTCCATGTTTTCCGTACGTTCCAACATCAAACTTGAATTATTCAAATGTTTAGGCGTGGCATGGTCACCTTGAATCTATTAAAAATTAATGGCTATTCAGTTATTCAGTGACTATCGATTTAGTGCTGACACCAAGTCACAAAGGGAAGGGCGACATGTCAGTATTCAACATAACAGAAAACCTAGTTTAAAGCCATTCGGTCCTCCAGGTATACTGTACATGTGAGGAAAATGTATAGTATCCCGATTTTCGCTGTCTTTAAGACAATAGGACTTGCATTTGAAAACAGGACCTAGGTTGTAAGATAAGTGCATGCAGTTCGGATTCGCAAGTGTACCTGCCACTGACAATACATGACAATGGATGCAGCTTGCAAATATTCCCAATATCTTGCTCGCATAGTCAAGTCCATATATTATTACAAACGTTTTTTTCATCAGGTCGAAACTGCATGAATCGTATTTATGCTAATCAAAACAAATGTTATGAATGGTATACACCTTAACACGTTTGAAATCAAGGACAATTGCTATAGTTATAGTTGAAATCATTAAATACACTACTAAGTACATGAATCTAACCTATATACTTACGTTTCGATAAAAAGGTTATTACAATTTCTACATGATTGTATAACGAATATAAACATAGGCTTGTTAGTTTCAAATTGTATGTGGGGAAAAAACTACCGCCGTCATCTACAATTAAACCGAACTACAATTACCTCGAATAGGATTTGATGAGTTCATCAGCCCAGTGATAATACACTTAAAAACGTGTCAGTCTAATGGTCAAGCAAGCAAACAGCTTTTAATGCGCGTGCGTATTTGAAGGCACCAAAAAAAAAAGAGGAGCTCCATCGCACATCCTACATGCATATCGATTTTTCAGACGCCACGTAAGTACGAGCTTGCAATATGTGCTGCGATCCAACGATGAGAAATTTAATATATAAACCATCCAATCTGGCATCAAGATTCCGCTACACAATTGTTACCTGTCTGTTTATGACAGAACTAGTAATAAATTGCGAAGCGCAAAGAATTGGCGGCCTCGATGCATGCCTATCCTGAATGCAACCAGGCTGACAGATCATTTTTTGCCAACAATCCCCAATTCGATTTTACCATAATTTGGGTAAAAATGTTGACTAGGTGGAAGTATGTGTATATGGTAGAAAAAGAAGAAAAAAAAGAGCGAGGAAGACAAAAATCCATATAAGCGTACGCCTGCCATGGTGCCCAACCTCATTTCAAGTGGAATGGATAGAGTGGATGACGTCTTATTGTTCATATCCATAACTGCCAATGAAAAGAAAGAGCTTTGCTAGAAAATCAATCCATGGACGAAATACTAAATGCGTACGATAACAATGATACGCAAAGGAAAGATTAAGAAACTGTCTCAATAAACGTCTATCATAAATGCATACCCTTTTCCAAATAAAAAAAAAAATGCAAATTTTGAATTAAAAGTCATATCAATCAAAAAAGACTGATCGTACATTTATCTGTACATTATAAGGCCGATTAAATATTTGGTCATTTGTTTTGTATTTATAAGGCCTGTATTCGTGGCATGTAAAACAACTTACTTTCAATATAAATGTTTAAATATTTCCTCGGAGTACAGTTTAAAAGATAGATGTATATCTGGAAGGATATTCCGAGAATTAAGTCGATAAAGTGTTGCTCCGAAAACGTGAGTGAAAAAGATTGATGGGATAATGTGAAAAATAGAAAGATTTAAGACAGGCAGGCGCATAACATGTACAGCTTGTACATCATTTATATATGAATAAATCAAGCGGTAGTTTGCGAGAGTCGAGGCAATGAATATCGGTTTATAGCTAAACTAATAAGAGAATGACAATGAGATTGGAGGTTGTTCATTCGATAGGTTAAATATGGCAGATGTCTAAACAAACTCCAATTATGATCGCTGCGAGACACTTCTTAGCCTAACTGCACAGAGTGATAAGGGCGATGGAAAATGGTTTAATAGTGTATTAGTTTCGATTACAGAAAATTTGCTTACGTTAAATAAAATCAGCCGTGAGTTGGATAACGAACTAATTCAATAACAAGACTGACTATACCTGGTGTGTTGTGAAATATACCCACATCTGGTATATTGGCTAAGGTTAGTGTATCGAACTTAAATGCAGTTGTAATTTAAATAAAAAAATCAATTGAAATTGGTTCTGCCATGATTTTTTTTTCTACCATCAGATTGTTTTCATTATTATTCGTATTTCAATTATTTAAGGCAAACTGGAAATTAACAATTAATTCGATTTCAAACAAAGATACGAGTGCAAGCGAAGCTAATTACCAGTAAATGCACCGTTCAAGATTAAATCTAAAAGACAGAATTTACAACGACAGCGATCTAATTATAAATTAAGGTGTACATTATAATCTACTAAAACATTCAATCGCATTATAGTTCTATTAAGTTTACAATAGTGCATCGATACCCGCTGCAGCTACAAGTAGCAAGTTGATAACATACATGTACAATGTACTGCGAAATTTCTGGCAACACCAGCTCCACGAGTGCGTCAAGTTTACATTGAAATTTTAACAAAATATATAATTTTGGTTTACTTCACGAAATGATAATGTGTATAGCAAAAAAAAGAAGCACTTTCGGAGGTAAATAACAATAGGACGCTTTGTATTATGACCATCACGCAATGTAATGTCTGCCAATGCTCGTCTTTTTTTCTCTCTCGATATCCGCTTTATCACGAAAATAATAAACTTATCATTCACGGTTTGATTTGCCACAATAAATAACGATTATACCGAAAGAGTTTTAAACTCGGCTCAACGTGTATTCCCAGCCAAGTACTGAATATGAAAATGAAACAATACTAGTGTGCTCGGTGTAAAACAGTCATCACACATGGATGACCTCAAACAGCCAAGCCCCGTTCCAGAATCGCTAAAAGCCAATCCAAGGTTTTTAATGTCGGTTTTCCCCTGATGGTGGCATGTAAATTACCTCCTTGATAAAGTGCAACAGAAATGAGCGAGTAGCTCTCTCCATTGAATAAGCCATAAAGTCAAAGCGCATTAGACAAAGCATTGGAAATGATTGGGGGGTTGTTAAGGGGGGGGGGATGAATGAGGAGGAGTAAGGAGTAAGGGGGGGGGGAGATAAGTACGGGGAAAAAGTACAATCCAGTCTTCTTGAAGATTGACTGAAGAGAGCGTCGCAGGCAGACAAGAGCGCGAAAAATCAATTGAAATTGTTTCCAGTTAAATAAATGGCTTTGCCACATTCTTTTACAAATGCGAATCACCTATCGACCTGCAAAAACAGATTTTCAGCCGCGAGGAAGACGAGAGCGTTGTCAATTGGGAGGATTTCCTAATTTCTAATGTCGTTTCGCCTCCTTGTTTTCATTCCTCAACACACTTTTTCTTCCATTAAGCCAACGCCGAAAATATAGGGACACAGAGATAGAGCTAAAAAAAAAAAAACTAAAGGGCAATTTCACTACTCTTAACGCCATTTCCAATTGATGCAAACCGGGCATTTTTCAAATGGCATTTCGACTAATAGATAGACGACAAAACGTTCAATGGGATTTCCAAAAATAACCCTCTTTTCGCTTTTAACAAAAGCAATCGCAATAATTGCTAGGGCAATTTGCATTTAAAACGGGAACTGAGAAAAGAGAAAAGAAAAAGGGACTGAAACAATCGAGTGAAATAATTGATCGGAGACAAAAAAAAAACATCGCGTTCGGTTTTAAATTAATAACACTAAGCTGTTATCAAATTTGACATTTCTCCGGAGGGCAGATGGTGAATGGTTCGTTGGTTTTAACGTTTCTGATAAATGGCTCCATCACTTCGCTTTACGATAAAGCTCGGGGCCATTGAAAAGAATGGAGGGAAATTATTATTGTTAACGCTCCAGCAGTACCTGCACTCGCCTTGCTTGTATCGCTAACTTAATAAAAGCCAGATTCCTTAGGATAGACTCCAAATAAATGGATGAACCGATGTTTCGTCACATAGTTTCTGATTCACTTACCAAACATCTCTGCACGTTTTCTACCCACGTATGTAATAATAAAGAAAATATCGACTTACCTAGAAAGAAAGAAAAAAAGATACCAATTATTAATAAGTAAAAATAACACAGGTCGAGGTGAGACATTAATAGCCTTAATAAATGTAACACCAAAGGGTAGTATGTGCCCTACATTATCTTTACAAATGATGCTGTATTTTCTAATTATTAAACTTCTCATTCATGCCGAAATTTATTGTTAGCTTTTAGATAGGCTGACTGCGGTAGACAAAAATCAAAGCATTCTTTGCATATTTACGAGGGAATTCAACATCCATCAATTCATTAAAACAAATAATAGCTACAAATTTACTAACAGGTGCTCTCAAAACTCAGATAATAACATGTTATGCGAACTGTATATGCAGAAAGAATCACCAATATCAAAGTGTTGATTATGAACGCATCTTCAGGCAAATGATCCGGGAAACGGTTAACGTTTTACCAAACTAATTATTTCGAAAATCCTGCACGTACATGTACACAGTACGCTGGACTTCATTTACTGTACTGTGTTTATAGGATATTGTCAAATTCAGAGATACAGCACTTCTACGCAATTCGAAGCACTCGCAATTTGTCATTAAAGTAATATTTACTCAAAACAATACATTCGAAAATTCCCCAATTCCTGAACCACAACAACCTCATGCAAGCAGAAAAGTGATCCTTGTCTAAAAGATAAGCGTTACTGGGCACGTATTTAAACCTATCATGCATGAAAGTCCATAATAATCTAGCCCGGAGCATTTTTCCTACCACAATGAATAGAAACTCGAAATGTATTTAAAAGACAAAAGTAGATGACAAATGGATAACTAAACCCCGCAAAACATCCTTTCGCCAGCATTTTTTTGTGGTTTTTTTTGCGTCATGAAAATCTGCCACATGCACACTACCATTAAATTTCCGAATATTTCATCTCATATATATGTATAAAAAAGTATATTTTTTACACTCAACTCCACTTATAAAGCTTTTTATCTCTTGTTTCCAAGATTATGAGCGAAGAATGAAATATACTCGCTATATAATCCGCAAAAAAGCATTCGTCCGAAGCAAAGGCCATACAGATCACAAATAAAACCCTGTAATAATGTGCAATATGTCATAATGGGAAGGGAAAGAGCGATAAAATACTAGAAATTTCATTTTTTAAACGAATACGAAACGGATTCTTCATACTTATGAATTTTGAAGTGATCAGCTTAAATTAAACCATTTTCAAAAATACGATAAAGCGATTAAAACAGTTTTTTTCCCCTTTCGTTTAGACACGTTGTCTTAAAAACCCCGATTTTTTTATTCTTTTTTGACATGCATACACTCTGTATGTAAAACAATGAGAAAGTATAAATCGAGAAAGCTTCAGGGGAATTGCGTAGGCAAATAATAAATAAGGACGTGAAATGCGATACGATACGCAACCTATCGACGTCTTAAAATAATTTTAAGCGCGGCTCACCGCTGTCGCGCAACTAGACGACAAACATACGATTGGTAAATTTAAATTAATGGCGCTCCTAGGCTTACAATTAAATCCATGCGTGAAATAAAAAAAAAACCCTCATACCGGTCATAAATCACGGAAGGATTGTTCGCTAGTCGTTTAAATTCAGCCGATATATCAGCGTTCAGGTGGAGATTCGAAGTGATTTAAAACGCCTTCTTAATCCAACTTAAGAGTATAGACCGAAATGAAAAGTATCATAAATAAATAAGCAGATACGCTAAGGAGCTTACACAGAACAATACGCAATTCATATGCTAATACGACTATAGATCCCTCCAACTTCCTGAAGAAACTAATATCGTGCCAACTATAAATAGTTGCAGCCGTGGCTTCAAATCAGATTCCCATTAACCACACACACACACACTGCCATATACACGTTTACATTACGGTACATGTATTCAGTACAGTACAGTACAGAGCACACGCCTGCGGATGAAACATTTCAAGCAGATAGTGGTGGTCGCACAAATTGATTAAAATAGAAATGCACAGGCGATAGAAACATGATACAGTAGGCCTACGAATACCATTAACGCATATTACTACTACGTTCTACGACATAATTATATTTAAAAAAAAATAGCATTAATAAGAAGAAAGGAGAAGTGCAATACGAAGAATATCATGGTTGAACTTGACATAATTACTGGTAAATCTACGTGTATTTCTTTCAACACGTAAAAGGGGCCGTCCGTCAGTATACACCCCCGTATTTTGTTACTTGAAAACGTTCCATTTATCCATAAAACGTCAACATAATAATATCAATAAATGAAACACACCAAAAGTAGTTCCTGGATAAAAACGGGTGGAAATCCGCTTTAGCCAGTTTCATTTTCCATTTGTTTTTCATGTTTATTTATTTGTATTATGCAAATAAACACACTACTGACACTATAGGACGATAATAATAATAATCAGTTCAACCAAAAAAAAAAAAAAAAGCTACGTTAGAAATGGTTGGCATCGCATTGGCATATCGCTTCGATCAGTCTGAACGGAACGCATCATAGATGGCGCCTCACATAAACAGCCAATCGGAAGCGCCGATTGTTCGGGGGCCAGTTTATGTTGAATTGTAACGTGATACTACCGAGCCACACTATATATAGTGCGTCCAATTAAAGCTAGCAAAGTGTGTACACACGCAAAGCGCGGTAGTTAAACGAGGAGTTGGCAAGGGTCAGGAGTTGTAATTGAATATGAGAAAGGCATAATGACCATTTTGGGGCTAATTTGAAATTCATGAAGGTGAGATTAGAAAGGGCGATGGCGACGGAGAGTGGTCCGGATGAATTACTGACCAGTAACTTATCACGCGTTCGCCACTTTAGGCGTTTTAAGGCCTCGATTATGTCTAATCCATCCAAGGTTCGTCCCTTAAGAATAGCATATTAAGGGGCCGCCTTGGAAGGGAAGGAAGGGCCTTCGTTTTGATGGTTTATCGAAAAGACGAGCTGCTCGAGTAATATTGTTGCGCCTCGAAAAATACGGGTAATTAGGATGAAGTAAACTTCTCCAGAGACGATGTAAAAGCGCTCGTAAACACATATTGCAAAAGTAAAGGAGGGCCGTGGATCGACGAATTGCGCACCAACAGCTGCTCACAATTTCATATAAATCTTGTTGATGCTCGGCGACGAGGCAATCTAAACGTGATCTATCGTTTGTTAATATACGTTTCGTGTCGTGCGGATGAGAGAAAAAGAGACAAGAAAGAGAGACCGTGAACGCCAGAGGACAACGTCACACACAAACACACACGGCTACAACGTTGCATAACTTTAAAAAAAAAAACGACTATAGCTATCGCTGCTCTCAGGACACACACACACACCACGGTATGTAATGCGTGTAATAATAATAATGATGATAATGATAACGCACCGAGACCAAACATGATTCGGCTTTCCTCTCTTTCGTCCGCGTCATTAAAGCCGGCGTTTGATTTAAATTAATATTCATTTCGCCCATCACTTATACCTTTTGGACGACATTCTGCCACCATTTATGCTTATTTACGATTCTGTTGCCAGAGAGTAAATGAGAAGTCACGCAGAGAGACGACCGTATCTCATCCATTTTTGGTACGCGCCACCAATTACGACAGACAAAGAGTCATCGTGCATCAATGGAGCATCCAACGGAGGAATATAGGGATAGGAGAAGTAGAAAAAAAAATACATAAAAAAAACCAGGAGAGCAGAAACTGCTCATCAAATTGCCGCTCGCTAATCCAAAGTTGTTTTTTTCTCTTCTTCTTTCATCCCAGGAATAGCACGAACAAAAGACGGGAAAAGTCATTAGATGCGCGGGGCCATCAAAAGATAACCGGGGTACTCGAAATTCATCAAAAATAATGTTTCGTGACGTCCAGCGCCTCGATCCCACAGAGTGAGCGCGACGAAACATAACGAGAAACAATTTTCGGCAAAACAACATGCAACAATTGGGTTTCGGACAGAAGACACCAATCGAGAATGGCGAACCGACCGCCGAATGGTAAAATGTGGTAAACCGATGACAATCCAGCCATGCAATACCAAAAAAAACAAATACAAAGATCTGGAGCTGCGTTCATTGTTGACGATATTTATTCAATATTATACAACCTTTCTGATAAAAGGGTACCCGCCGAAAATAAATTCTCAACTTCACTGACCTCTCCCTGCCTTTCATAGGTTTTAGAAAACGTCCCCAGACTTTATCGAAAATGTTTATGAAATAAAACGGAAACAACAATTATCAATTACTAAAAGTTTGTTAACCGACTTACATACAGCCTGTTGATCCAAACATGTAATGATAATTCGAAAATCAACAAATGAGACATTAACATTAAATCATTTACCATTTGATCTGGAATTTTTTCTAATTACAATTTCTTAAACTTCTCAATGCTGTTCCTACTAATTGCAGGTTTGCCCAGTTGATTGGGAACCCTGGATAATCTTACACATCCCTTGCTGTTCATAAAAGTCTTGAATTAATTAAACTTTAAACAATTCAAGGATACCAAATAAATAGTATTGTCATTAAAAGAATATTTGGCAGTCAAACAACTTAGTTAATCCCGTTTTGAACAGTCGATTTCATTATTTACGGTATTTTTAATAACCGATGCAATCCTTACAAATAAAGAACCAAAATCGCCATTACAACAGTAATATTACTTTAGCGCCGCTGTGAGTCAACCACTTCACACAGACAAAACATAAAACCGATATGTCGTAAGAAAGTACGTATAAGTTTTGGCGTCAAAAATACCCGTCCTCTCTTTCATTTATAGTACACTCAGTAGCAGAAATGGAATTTGAAAAAAAGTAAAATTCAATGTTATCCAATCTGGGAGATAAGCTTTCTTCAGTCCTTTTTTTTTTCTCTCTCACTCGACGCATTTACTGAATAACGTCGAGTGGATGCTTGACCATAATCGAAGCACTAGACTTTCACTGGCATGTCCAAAGAAAGTAAGGTTAAAGGTCGTCCCGACCGAATTTGCATTTCTCTTCATGCATGTGCATGAAGATGCGCTACCAGAGTCAATATTGATAGATCAAGGCACAAAGGAGAGTTGAGAGTGATGTGGATGGGAGTTGAACCTTATTTTGAATACATCGCTCCTCAGCGGAATAACACAATAGGGACCCACCGCCATCACTATTCACGATGTCTTGGCAAAAGCACAACTCCACAACAGAAAATCTAGTAGAATAAATAAACCGTGAATGCTCTCAGAACGCGATTCAGCAGAAATGGTGATCAAGAACCAAGAAAACGGAATAAAACATGCGGGAGAGACTGCCAACGATGGAAAACTATGTACTTGTGGTATTTGCAAAAATACAATTGAGTAAAAGGTCTTCAACCGCCATAGCAACGCACAGCGAAGGGGGAGATATGAAATATCAATCGCAGTCTATTTCGGATATAATAATGCGCAATACTATACGCACAATACATGTACGTGGAGAACGATCGTTGAAATTACCAATAAGCAACTGGATTAACTATATGTTCATAACATACATAAGTTTATAACAATTATATCTTCCATATCAACATAACAGGGATCCAGCAGAATTCATATTTCAAATAAAATAAAGTCGATAATGTATAATAAAAACTCACAAACCATATAAAGCTGAAATGATCATTACGTTTTGATTTTTTCGTTTTTTTTTTTGATTCTGGAACAAAAATTCATCAAAATCGTAATATTTAAATTTGTACGTCATTGATAATTTAACTACAGTGAGTCAATGTCAAACTGACATAGCGATTACATAATAATAAATGTACTAAGGCTTAATTTTCATGCAAATGCACTCAAAATGCATATGCATTTTCAAAAGTACAATTCAGTTAGTCAATAGTCCTAAAACTTTTCAAGTCGTCAGCATTTTATCATTAGTTTAACGAATGTACGTATGCAGTCAGTAGTGTTAGAATACAAAAAAAACCTGTATTTTACAGGAGAAGCAGTTTTGCAAATAGTATTCTCATAGAGCCAAATAGTTTCACAATCAATTTGGTTCTACGTTGTGGTATATTTGTATGAACTAAACAGGACAGATTTACTTTGTGACATTACATCGTGCTTAAACATATCAACATGTATCGTATTACTGAAACAGTAAAAAGATTGACGCCTCATAGGTAGGTAAAACCTTTCTGGTAGATTTTAAATGATAGATGTTTCTTACTTTTTTTAAAGAACAATTGTTGCGAAATACTTTCAATCAATGGAACGCCATAGACAACATTTAATAAAAAAGGATAACAAATAATGATTTTTTAGACAAAATTGCGGGCATCTAACCTGCAAATCCCTGCCTGACGTTTTATTATTTCGTGTGTGCTCAGGGCCCTCTTTCGTTCCGAGCCCTAGGCAAATGCTTGTAATGCATATTGGTTATAGATCGCAATATAATTAAGTTTTGAATGAACCACAACGGAAGTCTTCATTTGTGATTAACATTACAAAATTGAGTAGCAAGCAGTACAGGTTTGGCAGGCCTAACACAAGTTTGATGACAAACTTCACTGCATGGTTCCAGAGAACCAACCAGATCGTTTACATCAGGCAGCAAGTCTTGAAAAAAAATCCAACTCGTTTGATTCCTGGTCAAAGGCGAGTCTGGCATCACCGCTTGAGTCGAGGCGTGAGTCGACTCTCCATACGTTTTTTACCCTAACATTTACATTTCTAAAGTAAGCGTAGGATTTTAAGTAATAAGTCGCATCTTATCAAAACGAAGAGAAGGGCGTTAAAACGTCGATGGAAAACGGCCATTAGCGCTGCAGCGTGCATGACTCGGTCGCAAAACTCCCCTCCAGATACCATTACATTCAACATCAGACAAAAGTTAATGGGCGAGCACTTGCCTAAAACCGCATCCACTACAGTGGCATCAAAGTGAGAGAACGGAGAGGACTAAATAGCCTAATGGCGTGTACTAGAAAGCGCAGGTAACATACGACTAATCAAGAAGATTTTGTTAATTCCTAGGGAGAAAAGAAGGGGATAAAAGATAAAGGAGAGATGAGGAGGAGGAGCAATATAGGAGCTCACCCTATCGGCTACGCATTTCGTCTCAATCCAGAGCATGGAGAACTCCAGTGGAAGAAGAAGGAAGAGCTCATCCGCGTTAATATTAATGATTCTTGAGGGTAATTAGAATATTGTAATCATTAAATCTCGCCTTCGGGAGCGCCATCCTTTCGCTACGTAGCCTTTTCGCGCTACGGTTGACATTTCGTTCAAAAGCAGGAAGCCCACACAACGCACACAACACACACACCCCCAGTTTTCAATCTCGCAGAACCAATCCCCGAGGACGTGCGTGACAAACAAAAGAGCTGGTGGTGATATAAACGCATGCAAATATGACCCTTATATGCGAGGGGTTGCGTCAAATGTACCATTATGGAAAGTGATATTGTTCCCTCCAATAGCGCTGACCTCTTCTGCTGCTACAACATTTTTCCAATTGCGAGTATTGCGGTCGACTGCCATATCTTTTCCAACGACCACCATATGCAGCATGGCGCCCGCCTGCATCCTCCTACCCCTCACCCTTATATGCAACGGGCGCATCCCCGTGATCCTCGGGTTCAATTTTGCCAGTAGCTAAGCATATTTTCCCTTCTCGCTTTATTTCTTCGCCCAAATCAATAGTCAGTTGCGAGAGCCTTTAACGCATTGTGGCTATCGGCATAACCCAAAATGCGATCAATGGAGGAGGAGGAGGAGGAGAGCGCTCGCGACATTCACCTCTTTACACGAAATGCCAAAACTCCTACAGCCGGAAATGCATAAAAAAAAAAAAATAACCCATCAAAATATCGCCGACGTGACCCTAATTAGGTCGCCTCGGGTGTCACTTTTTCGATGAAACGATTACCTGGATGAGTACGTGAGATGATACGACCACTCTCAGTGACAGCTCGCGGGCGTTTTGAAACACGAATTTTCGTCGAATTTCCATCAAATGCAACCACCCTGACGCGAGTGGTGATTGAGAGCATTTACGAAGACAGCCACCGTCGTCCACTTCGGACGAATCTTTCGAGTGGACAAAACGGACGTCCGAAAAGAAGGTCACCTTCAGACTCGTGGAAGCATTGAACTTCGACCGAATGAGTCAAATTATACAGTCAGATTACCCACATTAGTCAGTCGCCCAAATTTACCGGGATACGTGCAAGTTTCGAACGCAAAACATAACCCGAAACCACGTTTCTCTCTAACTGAATATCATACACGTAAATTAGAAGTCATTCAACGTGATCGCACTTTTAAGAAATTTTTATTTCCCTGATCAAGTTAACTTAAATTTCCCAAAATAGCATATTCGCACTGATTAACGCATCTGCTAAGTAAGTTAATAATAACACTACATTGACTTACATAATTACACAGTCAATCCAAATATTTGAGGCACAAACTTCTTTTGTTATTGCTTTCTTTTAAAATCCACGCTCCTAACATCCAGAAGGAAAAGTGCAGTCAACCCCCATTTCAAATTCAATCATTTCCCTGAAGTAATTTCCATGATAATTCCCCAACCACCAAGATTTCAATTCCCTGACGTCTCCCTCTTTTCCAGGTGTGTGCTCACCCTATAATTAATATCTAGTGGTACCTCGCTTTAAATACCTAACGTTTTCAAAAACATAACTAAAAAACGATCATGTACCACGCTACTTCATGGCACTTTTCGTTTTGTCATGTCTGCGACGCAATTTCAGAAATGTAACATATGTTTTTAATGGACAAAACTTGGCCCCACGAACTCTTGTCAACATTCATCATCGCCGTTGATGGAGTTTAGCAGACTGCCTTATTACTTACGGAACAAATAAGTCCATTTAACATTCTGACGTCGGCTGCCACTGTTATCAAACGCATTTCGTGAGCAGTGTATGGACATCTTATAAAAGCGCTATGGCACAACACTACGCACAGAAACCAACAACAACAGGAAGTGATGCAACCGAGCGAGAAAAAGGCGTTAAGATAGTTTCACTCGAGCTTTGCAACAAAGGAAGAAAAAAAAAAGAATAGAGGGATCATGGAGTTGTCATAGGGTATATACTATATATCAAGAGCCATAACGCAAAATGACACCCGAAAAAAGTATTTTATCCACATTTTCACCTTCTCACAAACGCGTTTTTCACGGAACATAAATGCAAACATGCCACTTTAAAAAGGTTATAAAAAATACTTATAACTCGATATAAATTGTAAGCGATATAGGCAGATTTTATTAATCACATTCTACACATAAAAAGCTAACTTGAGTCCGTAACACACCACTCTTAACTACTCGACATATCTTTTATTGTATAAGACTGAATATAAGGCAAACTATCTGACACACGATGAATATGTCCGCCTTTTCTGATGCAGAATTATGTTCTATGGAATACATGTGGTATCCTAGATAAATCCCCACCACAAAAACTCGCACAGGGTTTAACTGGGACTCACAGTTGTTGGTGAGTTGTTTCACAAACTATGTTAAAATCTCAACACAACATAACTGCCTCCTAGCGGGAAACCACGGCAACTATGTGCAGGCAGTTTGAAGGGAATCTTTCGTTTAGTGTAAAAAATACATGTATTAGGTAGTTTTAGAGCGGTGAATCACTGTAACGTGTCATGGAATTATGAGTTACCTTACACAATGAGTAGGAATTATATTAGTTCATGCTGTTCAAATTTGTTTAAAATGACAAAAAAAAACGACTCAAAAAAGTTATGGCAGACGATTCTTAAAAAGAATTTGAATATTGATGATCAGATTAAGAAGACATTTTGTCTTGTAAGCACAAAGCAGATTGCAGATAATTCAATTCAATACATATCATCACCATAATAGTAGAATAAGTATTCCCCTTATGTTTTGGAAAACGACTCAGCAGTGGTCTACTTATACACTTATACTATCTTCTAACAAGAACTGTCATTACAATACCACCTGGTGCTAGGGCTTTACTTGACAAATCCAATTCCGGGCCAAAATAAATGCAATGAGTTCAGTCAGAAGTTAAGTAAAACATACACATGTTTGTGAGGATAAACACCGTGAGGCAAACCAAATTTATTTTTAAATTTCCGAGCTCTTTATTAAGCTGGGGAAAAACCAAGAAGAGATTTTAAAGTGTTTTTCATAGGCAGACGCATCATCACCAAGTGGTCGTTCAAATAAACTTTGTAAACATCGTTTATATAGACTTTACTCTTTCCATCCCTAAATCTTTTTTATATATATACGGTATATCGAGCCCAGCGTGGCATTTTCATATTCATTTTATGTCCTCCAACACGTTAAGTTGTATACGCCATCCGACTATGGTTTACATAGGTTAAAGAGTCAAGCAATTCAAACATGGCGGCTCCCTCTTTTTCCAATAAAAGAGCGCCATAAATGCTTTATTACTGATGCCGCTAGACGGGTGGCAAATGCACAATATGCAAAACCGATTTTATGGCCCTCTGAACATGGCATCGTTAAATAAAAACTTGAAGAAAAACAGCCACGATAATATATTCAAACACCGGGTTTAGCGCAGAGCGCAACCATAACAATAATTACGGTTCCCATTAGCAAAATGGACACATTTCGTCCAATGATTTATGCTGATTGCTATGGAAACAAACCTTAAACTAGGCAACCAGGACGGACTTGTTTACATACTAGAGTCTACTGCCTATGATGCTCATCGAAAACGGATGCGTAAGCATAAAAAAATCCATTGACCAGAAACTAAATAATAAAAGGGCCTCCTGTAGCTAGCTCTACTGTCATTCAACAAACCTTTCTCGCATTATTACAGCGGGCAGACACATTGACAGGGTTATTCATGAACGAGCTACTGTAGCTATCAATATACAGTGTACACGTACACAACGTATTTCCATGAATATTGATGGAAATATTATCGTTTAAGTTCAATGGAAACATCAAACTATTCGAAATTGCATTCTCTAACCAATGCCAATCTACTTATTGTACAGGCAAGTCGAAACTTGCATCTATTTTGTATTATTATTACTATTTTTTTTTGCATTATGCATCGCATTACGCAGAAAATCTCATTAGCTTATAGAACAGCTTGATATAAATTTTCACAATTGTCAGAACGGCGTAGTTTTCGTGATAACCCCAAGCGCTTGTCTTCCCGTCTTCCCAATTTGAAGGGCATGGGAGAGAAAATTTGCATTTTTCTTATGTTTATTTATTATTCGTAATAGCATGTGCCATGTAGCTTTCGCTAAAACGTTACTCGAATCATTCGATGTCAGTAACTTTGATGAAAACAATAACAACCGAAGCAACATATCTGACAATTATGTGTAATTGAAAAAAGTACATCTTAATAAACATGGAGGACAGGCAATGCAATGTGGGGCCATTTGCATCGAAGGAACAAAACACACGCACACGTCACGATCGTCACCCTGGAGGAGCAAACTGGCAGACCGTGGGGTGTCACCTAATTACATTAATCTAAATTCAGCAGTCGCAATTTCCAGATGCATCCGGAGGCAGGTGTGAATATATATATATACAGACTCACGCACCAACACGATCACGCAACAAACTAACTCTGTACGAACAACCACAACCAATTATCACTAAATAAGAAATAAAATCCACATACTGTGTACGTAGGACCAGCCGGTTGGGCGAAATAATTCATTAAATATAATCTCGCAAATGGAAACACGCATTAAAATAAGTATTATCCCCGACAAGTACGTGTATAGTAATGGATGCAAACCGATTACGTTTGCTAAGATACAGAACACCAATTACACAACTTACATACATGTATGAAATGTACATGTAATTATTATGCATGTATTTACTGGTGTTAACACGTAATTATAGCTTATGACGTCACTCTTACTTTTCTGACGTCACACAAAAAATAGCTAATGTAAAATTTGCCAGCTAATTATCACGAAGTAATCATTGCATCAACACAACGAAAAGAAAAATTACAATTCAATCGAAGCTTTAGTAAATATCTTACAATGTTTTTTTTCGTGCGCATTCTCGAGATTGATTGAGAAACCACTTTACATGTTTTAAACAGCACTTCAATAATAATATAGGCTAACTGATGGAAGAATGCTAGTTAAAAAGTTTTCGAATTCACAATCACCAACGAAAGAATTTTAGCTGCCACATGTACAATAAAGGTGGCCCCCAACCCCGGTTTCAAATAAAACTTCCCAAATGCTCTTTGCATAAGACCAGAGGTAAACGTAAAAAAAGTTTTATAGTCAATGTAATATTTTTAAAGCGAATAAAAAAATAATCTTAAAAGAAGCCAAAGGCATAAATGGCTAAAACAATCAGACGTGCAAATCATACGTTGTCTTTTTACTAGATTTTCTATTTTTGTTTTTAAGTGGAGGGTCGAAGAGACTAATTTATTCAGTTTCGAAAAATTGATTGAAAGGATTTACGCGAGTTACATTTCGTCAACCAGAAGCCAATTACTCGATGATCATGGACGATGTAAAACCATTTCATATTGTGTGTATGACCTCATGACATATGCAGAATTGAATTTAAACCATTCATAATGGATGGAGGGTTCCATAAAATGCAATGCGGTCGACGCCCAAAGAAAAATCAATACATTTTTGTACCTAACAATCAACAATAACGAGAGTGCAACGTGTGTACAGTATAAGTACATGACATTTTTCTCATCATTCCATTTAATAAAGTACATCATCCCATGATAGCTACATAAAGAAGAATTACCCTTAAATGCAATATTAAGAAATGTGTTTCAATGAAAAACGTATCGCACTAATAGTTAATAGATAGAACAGCTTGGTTATCAATAGATGCTTACCATAAATGAAATAGATATTGATCGTATATTTGAATTATATCGCGAATGTTTTGCTGGCCAGAAAAGCTAGTATGAACTTGCCTAGTAGGAATTAAAGATATGCATTGAGATTTGCTGAATGAAAAATAGCTGCCCCAAAAGGCAGAATACCAACGAACATTATAGTGGCATGATTCTTGGACACTTGTGGACACTTACACCGACAATACTTCAATGGTAAAAAAGGTAAAAAAAAGGATACTGTACGTAGAAATCTCAATGAAATTATTTTTCACCAAAACAGTCTGCGGTACGAGTTACACGATGATAGAAATGAAAATATCCCCCAATCATCGATAAAACCGTGAACAATCAGCCCTCTCTCCAACTATTCGTTCACACGTGTTACGACTGGCAACACGCGCGGATGAAGATTAAACCGGCGTAATAAGATTGGGGAATTCCCAGAGAGAGAGAGAGAGAGAGAATCTCCCAGTAATACTAACAGTACCAGCCAGTAGAAATTTCACCGGAGAAAAATACTGGCAAAGACAGTCAGTCCTATACAATGGTAATGAAATTACCGCGTATGAGATGCCGCTCTATGAATTCAGACAGCTTAGATCTGTTTGCCAACTTCAATTTCGGGATTCGCCTGTCATTTCCCACAAATTAATTTCGATAAAGCCAAAGAGGAAGGGAAAAGCCGCCGTTCAATACAAAAAAAAAAAAAAAAAAATTGCGCCTGCTTTGAGCAGCGCCATGAAAGGTATGGATTTGACAACGTGTCTGAGCTAATTTGTGAACATCAATAGAGTAGCAACGCTGGTGACGTTGGCGCACACAACTTCTCTCTCGTGGGCGTACACATCAAAGCGAATCAATTCATAATCCATTTCAACGGCATGCAGGTATCTCGGCAGGGCTATCGTATAATATTTCAATTTTCCCCACAAAAGAGCCACGCTGGAAGGATTAATTTCAAACGCAATTAGAAGAAATAGCTTTGGGCCACTGTCGAAACTCTTTCAAAACCCAGGATAATTTCTGGGGGTTTGAAATTACAGAAAATCGCCGTAATACTTCGTACGAAAGCAGAACTCATGGTTGAAACTATAAACGGGTACAAAGCTGAGCTCGTATAACAGGTCAACCGATTTTCATGAAACAAGTACTACACGCGAACCTGGATAAGTGGGTAACCTCTTTAGCTCGGGACGAAAACCTCAGTCCAAGTATTTTTCACAAGAAAATCTTAATTTTTTACTTATGTTAAGTTTCCTCTTTTTTTATCCTTTCATAAGTGAGACTGAACCTCAATTATTACGGTCTGTCAATCGTTTCATTATTGCAAAACAAATTCGATAAGCTCACTTCATTCATACGGAATGCTACGCAAGAGCCAATAAGCACACGTGTGCCACTCTGCTACGAAGGAAAGTTTAGTACCGTAACCCGCGCGTGGTCTGAAAACACCAAGCAACTAGTGGTTACAAAAGAGATACCAGAAAATCTATAGATAGTACACACTGCACAATCTTTCTTAGAGACTGGTCCATAAAATTGTTCTCATCACATCAATAAACGTTTTTACGTTCAGTAATTTATTTTATTACTCTACACGTATTTTTACTCAAACTATAAGTGAGATTCGGTATCATGGGACCTGCTTAATTGGGAACACTAATTGCTGGGATACCTCCGTAAGTGGGAATTACGGGAGGGTTCCATGAGATCCCTCTCATCCAATATCGACTGCGTTGTAAATAATCAGCCAACACAGAATGCCAAGTTTAATTTTCTGTCATACTTAATGACGTAAAGTTGTTCAATTGCTGGGTGAGAAGCTCGCAATGTGCTTCTTCTCTTTAATTTTTTAAATTTACCCCGAACTCGAAACTTCGACTCGATTACTGGATATTCCGCATAAAGTGCTAATACGGTTATCTCCGAGCTAGTCAACATCATATGATAAGGAGGACATTTGCATGCGAGGAAAGCTGGCCAAATTTGCATAACTTAATTAACGACAGACGCGTTAATAAAGCAATTAGTGAAGCCATAAAAAAAAAGCCGATCTTCGCAACGAAACAATTGCACTCGGCGCGTTTAATTGGGAGGGTTTGCAAACTTTGCCTCCGACAAACACATTCGTACATATATTTCCAGTTTGAGTTTACATTAGTGGTACATGCACATTGGCACATTTGCACATTGTACACAGTACGTGGCGCCGCTCCCATCGGCGAAAACCCTTTGGATCTCTTCCCATAATTCACTTTATTATTATATTACGAGAAAGGAATAATGAGAAACACGAATCCGTAGTATTTAATGAAACAGTAGGAAGTGCCAAAAGCGCTGATTATCTTCGTTGATTTCTCGCTGAGAGAGAGAGAGAGAGAAAGAAATTAAAGCTACTGCGCCTATCCAATCACCACAAATCGATCAAGTTAAAATAACACCCCCCGAATGACTGACCTTTTGCGAGCACCTCAGAGCGATACTCGCAGGACACTTTGCAAACAAAACAAGACGGATTTATTTAATTGGAAATTATCCCGAATCCGTAGAAAGGTTGGCACGACTAACTGGACTTCACACACGAAAGAGTCGCGAATAAGTCGGCCAATTTGAGAGGTCTTCACACACGCTCAATTGTTTTAATGGGATGGATTTTAGAGAATTAACGTGATATCATTCAAACAATTCTTTCCTCTAAAAATAAAAGTTTCGTAATAGAAACGTGCATCGCTATTTTCATCGGTGATCAGTCACTTGCTGGCAATTCATTCGGGTTTTGATAAGGTTTAATTACCTAACCCATGCGGAAAAACAAATGCATTTAGAAATGGAAGTAGATTAAGCCAATATTTCATTTCAAAATTCAATGATAAGTGCATCACAAAATACATTCATTTTGAAATGCATTTAATAATAAAAATAATAAAATACTTTATTTTAAGAAGAAAATGCAATCAAATGGGCCAAAGCCACTAACATGTAGCGTGACAATACACAAATACAAATTATGACACTGGATGAAAGTCAATCTGGTCTAAAAGTGTAGAAAAAACAGTGAAATTTAATGCGTAGGCAATGTGTTTGGGTAAAATATATACCATATATCCTACCCATCCGACATTATAAAAGAGAATAATATAATAAATTAAAATGCATTTTTAACAACATATGATATTGCTGCCATGCGTTTTAAAATGCACTGCGAATACATTTCTTTTTAGTATGGAAATGCTCGCAGATCTGAGAAGAAAGAATAAGAAATACAATCAACATTTTCCTTTTAAATATGTTGACACCATAAGTAGGCATTCATTTGACAATTTTCAAATGAAATACTAGATTTAGATAAAGGATTTAATGAAAATGTGCTAATGATCCGAGCATTACGAGATTGCATTAGTGTAGGTATGGTCAGTGAAGTGAAAGTTGAAAGGGCAGTAAGTCAAAACGGGAAAACCGAAATGAAGATTTAAAACGACGATTACATCGTATCGATGATATGTTGTTCGGTGGCCCATTTTTTCGCAAGATTTATACTCACGAGGAGTTTTCATCTAAAACGGATTCCCCGTTTGTTTCATCGTGTAACGGCCGAGACTGAATAATTAAAACATCGATCGTAATTAATTCATCATCATTTGGAAATGCGCCGTCAAGCGCTGTTCTACTAATTGCTGCGAGCAGAACTGCTCAATTTTACA
>JAQIXS010001501.1:0-29553 GCA_034700785.1 Rossiulus vilnensis | reverse complement strand
ATATCGTTGCTGACTTTACCCTGGTGGAAAGATCAGTATAATCAGTACAAATATACTGGTCATATACTGATATTAGTAAAATATGTAGTGATATCCCTAACCATGCTTATATCAGTAGTCCAAAAAACCAGTATATATGTAGTGATATCAGTATATCTCAGTATACCGATATCTGTATAGAATCATACTGATATCATTAGATAATCACACAATGATGTTTTCTCCAGGGTACGAGGTTGAATTGAATCAAATTGAAAGCATTATCCATTAATTGTGCAACATTTTCCATCGTTGTTCTTTTTTTTTTTTAAAAAAAAAACAACTTATTTCATAATTTAATTCGCGGCAAGGTCTTCCTACGCCATGCGTAGTGAAATTGCTGGGAACATAGCCAAATTCAGTTTGTATTATTATTATTTAAATTGCGGAAATACTAGGATGAGACCGTCTTAGCATCAATTTAGCCGCATTTCAAAATTTCCCTTCTCAATTTTGAATTTTATCCTCTTTTGAGTGGCATCTGAGGAGGAAATGAAACATGAATTATTCAGATTCGTTAAGTGAATTCGCTGGCAAACTTAGCAGATTGAGATGCCAGCAACGTCGTCGACGTTAAGCTAGGTTTAGCAGTTTCATAAAAATGAACATAAAATAATTTGTTAGTTTTATTTTTAATCTATTGTTTTGGGAAAAATAACGGTTGTCCTTTCTAGCGCGTATTTTTAGTGCACATGCGCAATTAGGAAATTAGACAATTAACGGTTTGTCTTTGGTTGGTTAATTTAATGAAATAAACTTTTTTTTTCTTCTTCTTATCCACTCTATTGTTGCGATGAGCAATTAATGGCATTAACCAAACTGTCATTAAATGTATCGATTGCTAATTAAGACGCACTAATTAACAATACAATTAGGTGAAAGCACTCTTCGGTGCATTGATCAGCCGCGAGTGAAGGGCTCAATGGATACAGGGTCCTTAAAAGTCCTTGAAAAAGTCACGTGTGGAAATGAAGTTACACAATTTTGACAGTGAGCCATTTATTTTCAAGATAAAAGGTTTAATCGTTGTATATTTTTAAGAAATGTTGAAGTGTTTAACGTAGCCATTAACGAGCAATGTATGTTTCTTATCAACTATTTTTTATACTAGCCATGGAAGAATGAAATAAAAATTAAAATGTGACCTTTTCCAAAATTGATAATTTTACTTAAAACATATTAAAGAAATTAAAGCACCTCGTGCCAATAAAATTCATTGCATTTCAAAATTGTTTCGAAATGCTTTCGTATATTATATTCCATTAAATCAGGGGGCCCCAATGACCTCAATTGTCAAGCAAGTAGGAACAACCTGGAAGAGTCAGGGAAAACTCAGGGAAATTCCACAATCTCATTTTCCATAATCTCAAATGATTGTTTATGATACTGCTCAAAAGTGGATAAAATACCAGCAATCGTTGAGTTTTGTTTTCATTTTATTCCATACACATTTTTGAAGTCAGGGAATTTTTTTTTTAAAAAGGTCTGGAAAAGCCAGGAAAGTTGAGCAATAAATTTCGGTGAGGTAACTATATGTTTTAAAATAAAATAAATAACAGCAATGTTGCAGTTGCTTTATGCCTTTTTTCAGACAGTCGTTAAATACTGACAAGAAACAAAAATAAAAATGAAATAAATTAGATTCAACAAAAAAAAAAGGAATTTTGCAATGAAACACAGATCCAATAAATAATTTAAACAGATATTTTATCATCATAAAAATTCTCTCAATCTCTGGAAACGTCTCAACAATTGTTGTTATTAATTATTTTTAAAAATTCTCACGAACATTACGATTTAGTCTTATATTTTTTTATTTTTAAAAGGTTTTATTGAACACATCTTGTCAGTTAAATTTCACAAGGCTTATACTTAAAATTCCTCAAATTTATTTTTTTCCCTATTTTTATTTTCATTTGCTTGAATATCCATAGGTTTTTTTCCTATGCCAAAACCACATAGACGTTACACCCCTTAACCCCCTCCCGAGTAATATATCTCTCAGGAAGAAATATGAAAAATGGGGAAATTTTTTTACAGATTTATGTAGTCGTATCAAGTTTTTTCTGGAAGTATATTCATCGTTCTGCTGATTGTCATCTTTTTTTCCCTCCTTTTTTTACTTCTTTTCAAATAAAAAAAAATGAAAAATGTAAAAAAAAATTGCGTCTGGGCCTCGCTGCTTGTATTTATGTTCAGCGAGCAGAAAAACTGGTGGGGTTGAGGCCTAGGGGAGCTAATTGAAATCCACACTGAAATGGACCCTCACTTCAATACATTTTGGACGAAATATAAAAAAAAAATAAGAGAAAAAAAAAAAGATAAATTGAAAAAAAAAAAGGCACCGTTATATTCGCATGAATTCCTTTGCATTTCTGAACAAGAAAAAGACATTATTCAGGACTTAGCGTGGATATTTAAAGAGATTCCGCCGCCAGAAGGAGCCATATTTCTCCTTTTTATTTCTTCAGCTATTTTTATTATCATCCCCAGACCTTCGTACCTTCAATTTATTTGATTTTCATCTCCCTCGTCTTTTTTTTCTTTCTTATTCTTCTTGTCCTGAAATTTTGCATATCGCGTGTAAGAAACTACGAAATGTAAACCTCTCTCTTTCTCTGGATTTATTATTATCTTTTTTTTTTTCAAAAAATAAATAGTACGGTTTTTTTTTGCCTTTTTGTTGTTGTCATTTTGGGCCACTTTGGTGAAATTTGCGAAACTATCATCGTTTTTTTTTCTGTTTTGTTCTTTTTCGCGAAAATGAGGATTTCGAGATCGGTGCAGGTTTTGGAAAACGTATTTCTGGAAAAAAAAACAAAATTTGGTATATCACAGTTTTAGATACGTACAAAATTGCTTTGTTGACGGTAGTTTTAACAGGCATTTTCTGAAAATAAAAGATCAAAAAATAATAAATCGGACTAGTTTGGGTTATGCCAATTTTGTTTTCGTTTGTTGTGTTAGTGTAGAATTGTTTCTGTAAGTTGGCAGAACTTCATTAAAAAACAGTAAAAAATAGGTTGCAGGTGTGTAAGATGGTTTCGTAAGCTGGCTGAAAATTAATATTTTTGGGAAAAAGGATTAAAAAAGTAATAGGCATGGTTTAGGTCATGTCATTTTTTTTTTCCTTTTTCGTAATTTAAGATTAGTGTATTTTTAAAAGTGCATTTTATGAGATTAGCGAATTTTAAGATTGTTTTAGAATTGTTTATAAGTGGTCAATATTATCTTAAAAATTCAATTTTATGAAGAAAAAAAAAGAATTTAAGAATTGTTCTGTCAGGTTTTTTAACGATAGGGATTTATTAGACATGTTTTTTTTCGCTTTGTTTAAACTTTTGTAACTACATTTGTACAATTGTATTTACGAAAAATTCGAAGCCTTCGAGGATTATTGCAGCTTCAATTTTCTGGTAATAATTCACTTAATGGCGGCCACCGGCGTCTCTGAAATTTAAAAAAAATAGGGACAGGAGTATTATTTACGAAATTAAAAATGTGACTTAGAATCATGGCTCTGGGATTTCATTTTGAAATCATACCGATAATTCAGATTACTGTAAAAAACGGTAATGACATTTTTATCTTTTTAATAAATTATTTTATTCCTAAAACTAAGAATTGTCGGTTTGCTACACTAACCCTGTTGCATTAGGATCGCCATCTGAACCCCCGTAAATGATCTCTTGGCTCTGATGGCCTGGTCTAAAGTCAGGGATGACCAGTCCTTCGGTGGTCAACGTGGCCAAAAGGATGAGCACGAAGCATATACGAACGAACACCCTGTACTCGATACTCGGTTGACGATCGATATGCAAATTCAGATGGTCAAGGGGACGGTGGTCAGTGAGCGTTCTGGAAAATCTGTTTGTGGAAACAACATGGCTGTTTTTCGCGGAATTAGCCATCCTAACTTGATGCATAATTTGCGATTTATTTAATTGGCTGCTGGTAACACATATATCCTATTCACCACAAATCAGTATATTTGTACTGATATCACTATAATGATATAGACTGATCTTCTCATCAGGGAAGGCGACGAAAGACGAAGGCATGATGTACGAAGATGGTCGATGATTTACTATGATGATCGGCGGTGACCAATGAGCGACCAGAACAGATTGGGATCCTCATCATTCTTTGATGAGGAAGACAAATCTCTAAGAAAAATCCATCGCTTCTTAAAGTCTTAAAAAAAGGGGATTTTTATCGCCAATTCATTGCTTAAAATGGCGTGAAATTCTCCACGACAGACAGACAATAAGCCGAGTTGTTTTTGTCTGTCATGGGTTTCCCCCCCTTCCTCCTCCTTTCGTGGCCCTTGCTTTTTTAAACCCTGACGAAGTTTTTCCTGTTTTGAAAGCACCTATTGTTGGCGAATTACGCTACGATTTGGAAATTTTGGTTGAGGCTTGGCTAATCGATGCTGATTTGGTAACAATTGAAGGATAAACTCAGGGTTTGCATGGAACCAGGAGCAGACTAAACTGGCCTACTTACTGAGTGATAAGCTGCTCACACTCGTATTACTGACCTCTCCCGGGTTGTACAGGGGGTTGTACAGGACCATGTATGGCCTTCATGGCCATGAATATGTCTAAATGGCCATATATTAACATGGCAGCTTTAGGTAAAGCCATGTATGGCTGCATACATGGATGTGTATAAGACCATCTATGGTTATGTATTGACATAGTTATATAAGGCAAGTTTTTGTAAAACCGTATATGGCTGTACTGAGAATTTAAATGGAATATACTGGGAATTCAAATGGACCAATAGAATGAAAGAGAATGGTTTGCAATTAATCGATCCTGTTCCGTGTCTAAGTTAATGACTTACGTTGGGCATCGGTGTGGCTTTCTCTGTGTTGGAAGGCATAATTTGTAAACTGAATATACTGAGAATTTCAATGGAATATACTGGAAATTAAAATGGACCAATTGAGTGAAAGAGCCTGTTTTGCACTTAATGCTGTCAGTCCCGTTACACATTCTGGAAGGCATAATCTATAAGCTGGATATCTCTGATTCGTTCTTCCTCACACAGAACACTATCCAAATATCACACGCCGCTTTTGATGAAACTGGTATCGTGGCAAGCACGTTCGAAATGATGACCATGGACAACCACATTACTTGCAACCGTTGAGGCTGACAAGAGTTATTGTTTTAAATGTATAAATCAATAAAAGGAAAATATTAATTTGAATTTTTTTTTCTCATGAACTAATAATAAAATATCCGCTAAATAATACACGTTTTTTTGTCGTCAATTAAAACTAAAACTAAAAAAATAAAATAAAACGAATTATGTGGGTTAGAATTTTCATGAGTCTGTTTCTGGCAAAGTTACTTTCAGGCATTTTTTAAAGAAATATTATTAAAGGAACGACGTAGAAGCAATTTAAAAAAAAGAGATATAAAATGTCTTTACAAAAACTAAATCCAAGGAATGCCATACATGTACACGTAATAACAATAGAAATCAACGGTACATTTAAAACATAATAACTCTTGTCAACCTTAACGGATGCAGGCAATGTGGGTGTACATGGCCATCATTTTGAACCTTCTTTCAATGATATGAGTTTCATAAAAATCGGCGTGCGATCTTTAGTTAGTGTTCCTTGTCAGTATAGTCCAGTTTTAAACAGACTACAGTTAGCCTAGCTCTGTAAGCACGCAACAATAATTTACAAAGCACTAAGAGTAAATATACCCTTATAACTGGTCACTCCCTGGTATTTGAGTGATTTTGGTAAAAGTCAAAGTAAAGAATAACTCCCATCTAACGCCATCTTGGTTTCATACAAACCTTATCAAACAGTGTTACCAGTCAGTGGTTAGGTTAGGTTAGGTTAGTTATATTTCTGTATATTTCATACGATGAATTCAATGGGCGTGAGTGAAGTCAGGTTTTTTGAAGGTCATTCGTTAGAAGGCCTCAAGAAGAAGATAAGTGTCTCTTGAACGTAACTACTACTAACAAATGTCTACTCTACGTGCTTTCGAGTGTTTAATGTTGAGCTCGTTGTTGGCGACGTTATGCTGGTACTCAGTCGCTGTCTAAGATTTGTGAAAATGCGCATATTGATCGGCAATCTCTAAATATCGCTCGATGTGCGTTTTATACGAGTGTATGTGAAGCGGAAGCGGAGGAATCTCACGTCGTTTCTAACGACCTTTTCTGAAACGAAATACCGAGAGCGTGATGGCATTTCTCGAGTTGATTTAATTCGACGCAATTATCACGGTGTAACGAACAAGTATGTCGTTGAACACACACACAGAGAGAGACGAAAAACCAATCCCAACCTTAATTGTTTCGGCCATTTTGTCGTGCTGGTGGCGCCACCTGCGCAGCAAACACGCTGCGGAAAGAGCGTAAATACACGCCAAACAAATAGTGGAAAGTTTAATTAACGTGTTAATTGAAACAGTTTAATTGAAGTTTAATCGAAGTATCAAGTCGAATATTAAAAAAAATGGAATAAAATAGGTTGATGGAATACCTCGTCTGCCACATGGCGTATCTTTGCTGACAGTGAAGTACCCTGGAGACAAAGATCAGTGTTGTGATTCTTTACTGATATTACTAGATACAGTATATATATACTGGTTTTTGTGACTAGTGATATCAGTATTATAGTGGTTTTTGGTATTACTAATATCAATAGCCTATTATAGTGGATTTGGGTACTTCTAATATCAGTATGGTTAGTGATATCACTACAGTTTTACTAATGTTAGTATATTTGTATTGAAATCTACTGTAATAATCATACTGATCTTTCCACCAGGGTAATGAGTTAAAACTTGGATTGTTGGATTGTTAGTGGTAAACCAGTACATTATTTGCATTGAATTAAATTTTAAATTGTTCTTGGTAAGCAAGTAAATTGTTTCCATATATATATATGTACATGTATACCAGTCCATTCCTCTCTATGCCATATCTAAACGTACTGAAGAAGACTTATTTAAAACTTAATAAAAAAGATATAAAAAACCAACAATTGCACAGTGACGTTTGGAACATCCCTATATGAAACAAAATAAATATCATACTAGCCATTTCTTTTGTCACACACCCTGGATGGCCAACCACTTGTCCTCGTTTATGTCACACCCTGTATGCCCGAGCTAAAACAAAGTTGAACTTGCTAAAATGGATAAATCCGAGTATTTCCGGTCTCCTGCACGATAAAAATGCTTCAGTTTCATCCGGCACCTGCTTCTTTCCATTTCCCTACAAATCCGTTCAAAATCTCGATGGCTATTGGCATTTACTCATATTTTTAGGCGTTTTTTTTCTTCATTTCATTTCATTTCATTTTTTTTACCGAATTTCCTGACTCTTTCGGCTGTCTGACTTCAATATGTACTAGAGGCGCAGAAAAGACGCCCGAATTTCCTGTGACCTTTTTTTTCTGAAAAAAAAAATGAATGCCAAAAAGTTGGTTTTTTTGTACATTTTGCATTTTGCTTCGCGTTTGCTTATTGAAGCATTTGGATTTCGATAAAATGCCTCCTTTGTATAAGATGTCATTAAAATCAATACTGGAGAAAAGTGTATGAAGCGTGTCAGATTTTCAATGGGAAAATCCCTGCCATTTGCGGTCGAATCCCTACATTTACCGCAAAAATTAAATTATTATTTTATTTTTTTTTTTACCAAAAAAAAATCGAATGGGAAAGGTGCGACTGAGGAGGTCAACTATTGAGCAGCTTTCATAGTTGAGAAAAGGCAGACGTCTGCATAAATTTCCCATTTTATGAAAACTGATGAAAACTTGATAAAGCTGCGAATTAAAATCGATGAACTCTCGATTTTTAACGTAACTATCACTGATTATTGGAGATGTTTAATTTTTTATTAAGGCAAAAAAATAAATTAAACTGATTAGGTGATCATTTTTTCTTCACGATGTTGTAAATTACGATAAATTGTTGGAACTATCACTAGGAATTTTTTTATCGTAAATTTCAAACGTTTTAGAGATGTTGTTTAATTTTTCAGTAATAACACCAAGGCAAAACCCAACCCACTGATAAGGTAAACTTTTTACGTTTATTCACTCGGAATTAATTCTAGATCTCTCTATAGAAATCATACTAACTTCCGTTTTATAAAATCGTAATGTCAAGCATTGTTTCCTGTAACTTATTATCGGAAAAAAGATAGAAAATCCCCTGCCATGATCAAAAAATAAAAATGAGACAAATAAACAAACATAAATAAAAAATCAATGCCTACTTTGTATTCATTAATTTTTCATTTTCTTATTTGTATTGTTTATTTCCTTTGCTTTTTTAAGGAAAATAAAGTGAATGGTTACAGTTAGAAACTAAGTTTTTTAATATAGCGAAATTTTCATTTCAAATTCATATTATCATAAAGCTTGAACAAAAATGACATTTAATTATTATTGTTATCATTCTACAAATTTAATTTATGTACGTCGTGTATTCTCCCGTTTAACATTGTGAAAACAAAAAAAAATTCTTCAATATTTTATTTAAAAAATACGGTACATATAAAAATGGATTTAGATATCGCAAAGGCAATATATTTTCAATTTTATGTGCATTTGAAAGCATGAAGTCCATTATATAAGCCATGTTGTTTTAAAGGAGAAACTTTCGAATTTGTTTATTATTATTTTTCTCCGAATTGGTTTATTGCCCTTTTGGGAGGTGGAAATTAAGTTATCTACTTCGTTATCGTGCCGAAAAAAGCAGTATTTCCATGTGCTCGAATGAGAATTACTAATTTCCGGTCTACGTGTAAGGGGTGACGCCATTTCGAGTATTTTTTGTAGTCACTTTTTTTGCATAAAACGCCAATCGATTTGGGGTGCACCCCTGTAAAGTGGGGAATTCCCTCGTCCCCTATTCGTGTTATTTAGACGTCCCCAATTTAATACAAACTCTATCGAAGCAAATAGGAATTCCTGTAATTTTTTTTAATAATTCCCCCTCCCTTTACACCCTCAGCCCCCCTCAAGAATCGCTCTCTACAAAATGCCAACAAATGATTACAGTTGGACGAATTTATTTCAATCAAAAAGATGCAGACGTTTGAAGCCATCCGAAGACTATTTTCATAAAAATTGAGGATAAAATGCGAAGTGCGAAAGTTACCGTAACGGACGCCCGAGGGAGAATTTTGCAAAAAAAACCACTTGTACATAAAAAAATGATTTGCTTCGTCAAATATCACTTGAATTTGCGACTTGGGAATATGACGAAAAAGTTGACGAAATCAGCGACTGATGAACGCGGAAAGAAGAGGCGACGAAATATTGTCGTAAAAACGACATAAAAATCGAGGTAAAATGACGGAAATTTTTCGCGGAAAAAAAAATCACGAAAAATTGCGAATCCAATTCAGCCTTGATTACTTTCCTCCACGTAAAAATAAAATTGAAAGCGTTAATGACGCAAGGGGCTGTGCGTAAAAGGACTTCACACCAAAAAATCACAAAAATCTTGACATAAATGGGGATATAGATCAGTAAATTAAGGCCTCTGATGCAGTGAAACCTTTCAATAATCACCTCTAATGCCCTGGTGAAAAGATCAGTGTAATCAGTACAGTGGATACCATTGCAGATACATATACATGTATACTGATCATATACTGATGTTAGTAAATAATGTAGTGATATAACTAAGCATACTGATATTAGTAGTCAGAATAATACTGTTATCATTAAGGTTAAACTGATATCGGTGCTATTGCATCATAAACAGAATCACTAAAAAGGCATTTGAAATTTAGTTTGCAATTGGTTTCATTCGAGTCAATTCGCCGAAATGAGCTAATGAAATTCGCCTTTCAAACGATAATTAGTTTTGTAATTAATAAATTACCAAAATACGTGTTTATTACCCATGTGAAAATGGTAGATCTGCTTTTGAGTTCACGCTTCACTTAAAAATGCATTAAATGCAGCGCAGTGAAGCCAACATTTTTGAGAAACTTGTTAGTCATGCAGTGAAGCTCATAAATTATTAAGGAAATGCATTAGGGTCATGCAGTGAAGCCAAAGTAATGCAAGGGAAATGCATTAATGCCTCGCAGTGAAGCCATACGGGTTTAGTTCCTCATGGTTTGGCGCCTAAGGGCCGGTTGCACCATTGTAGGTTAAATGAAAGGTTAGCTAACATGGGTTAGCTATAATCACAAGTTAACTTGAGTTTGCGTAGGTTTTTGTTGCACTATTTTACTACAGGGATTTTTAACCTAAGGTATGCATGTAATTGCACCCACAGCAGGTTAGCAGTTAACCACGGGTTAACGTTAATCCAGTTAATAGGCATAATTATCCTAAGGTTTGTAATTTAATGCGATTTCCCAAGAATTCCTAGCTGCAACAGGCTAACACCATGTTTATTATACCTTGGGTTAAAAATTCCTATGGTTAAATAGTGCAAAAAAAAACATTAATCCTTAGGTTAACTTGTGATTAAAGCCAAACCCAGGTTGTCTAATCTTTCATTTAGGACCGGTTGCATCATTGTGGGTTGACTGAAAGGTTAGATAATCCGTGTTTACCTATATCCACTAGTTAACTTAAGGGCTGGTATGTTTTTGTTGCCACCATTTTACTACAGGGTTTTTTTTAACCTAAGGTATAATAAACATGGAGATAACCTGCTGTAGCTTAGAATTCTGGAAAAAATTCATTACAATACAAACCTTAGGTTAACCCTACCTGTTATCTGGGTTAACTCACGGTTAATCCGCTGTTGTCCAATGCTTTTCCTCAGTTTACTAGAGGTTCACATTGGGTTTTGTTTAACTTTTGTTGGTGCAAACGGGTGCGAACGTCAGGCTTGACCATCGCCTTCAACTGACCGTCGTATCGACTTTTGGGCGGCGTTGATAAGTCGAACCGAAACCGTTTTCAGAGTAAAGCTATTTTTTTATATTTATTTATATATTGATATTTCGTTGTTGTTAAAAAAAAAACCGAGAGGAAACATCGACGAAACCCAGATCGACAAATAAACGCCCAATTCCGGAAGGTAACCGGAGAAGGCTTTACGTCCAAGTCGGAAACCGTCGATGGCGTAATGCGACAATCTCGGTGGTCGAATCCTAAAATGGGCTTTTTGAAGAAAAAAAAAAAAAAAAAAAACCAAAGTGTCCAACACCCCCACCCTCCTCCATCCCCATCAAAAACAAAGTCTGGCGTTTCTCCACCATGTATATTTCATGCGGTGCCACCAGGGGACTCGAGCGTGGATTTGTCAGCCAATGGGTTTTTATTAGCGACTTCCGCCATCAAGTCTTGTCGAACGACCGATCGGCGCCATCTTTAACTCCCCACCAGGAAAAAAAAAATAGAAAAAAAAAAGAAAAAAAACTCCATTAAAGTCCAGGAGCTCCTTTTTCGGAGGTAATAACGCGCCGGTATCAACTTATAAACTCCCGGATTTGCCTTCAAATTGGCCATTACTTTGGGCGCGTTGCGAAGAAAACTGCGCTCGGACTGATAAGCCACTGGCGACGGACATTTCTGTGGCTTTTTTAACGTCGACCGAACCCAAGCGCCCTCTTGTGGCCGATCGCGCTTGACCACTGTCCGGCATGCGACGCGCGAGCGTCGAGTCTCTCTACACTCAAAAAAAGTAAGATCGAATGTGACTTTTCGAGGTTCAATCGTTTGCTACTCTGGGGAAACCTCCTAAGGTGTTTAATGAAATCTCCACAAAGGTTCAATTTACGAAATCTCTACAAAGGTTCAATTTATGAAACCTCTGCAATGGTTGAATGTATGGAATCTCTACAACGGTTTCATTTATGAAATCTATGCAAAGGTTCAATGTATGAAATCTCTAAAAAGGTTTAATTTATGAAACCTCTTCAATGGTTCAATTTATGAAACCTCTTCAATGGTTCAATGTATGAAACCTCTTCAATGGTTTAATTTATGAAATCTCTAAAAAGGTTTAATTTATGAAATCTATGCAATGGTTCAATGTATGAAATCGTACAACTCGAAACGTCATTTTAAATAAACAACATATTAGAAAGTAAAAATTTAGAAGAATTATTATCGTTACGAATACAATCTCTTAATGATGGAAAGTATTAATTACAAGAAATAACTGAATTTAATCGCCCTATGACTCATAATTTCATTGCTTTCATTCATAATCCAATAATAAGTTCGTTTTTACCATTACTCTGCTTATGATCTTAAATATAATAAACTTTATGCGAATGTGAACCTAAAGGGGCATGACCCCTCCTCCCCAGGGCCTAAAAACGCCAATATTTATATCAAAAAACACCAAAGACATTTGTGACGTGCAATGGAATGGAATTATATGAAATTGAAATTGTCTGTTTTTGGCTGACACAAGACGTGGAGAGTCTCCCAGGTGGCAGCACCTGTAAAATTGATCACAAACAAATGCAAAAGGGATACGTCTTTGTGACTTTAACAGATTTTGGCCTGGACCTCGACCCATGCTCGGTGGCACGGAGAACCACTTTAGGATCGTCGCACCCGAGCAAAACCCTGGGTTTGAACGGACCTAACGTGGAATCGGGAATCGTGGTTTAATGACCCGTTCGATGTGTTTTTAATTCACATTTATAACTGCAATGGAACCTCATTCCGATCCATTTGACGCCCTGGGTGAAGAGGAGAAGGGGGAATGCGAGGGACCGGAAGTGAAGAAAAGCAAAATGGCGAATCGATCGCCGTCTAGCGATCGATTTGGGAATCGCAAAAATGCAAAAGGACGACACCTATGATGGTCTTTTGGGGCTGATGTACTTCTCTCGTCGTGGCCATCACCACGCATGATGATGATGATGATGTCGCTCTTAAGGGGGGCCGGGCCCAACTTCCGCTTTGCCTTGGAATTCTCTTTGCTGTTGCCTCTGGAGAGAGAAAAAAAATTTGCCATCCACTCTCCTTCCTTAAATGTAGGTGCCATCACAAGTCAAGAATTTGAATTTCAAATCGAAATCGAATTTCGGTTCAGGGGCCGACCATAATCCCGCTGAGGAATTCAGGGTCGTCTAGAAATTCCCGTCAAGGATTTGTGCTAAGGGTTGTTTCTGGGACTGAAGATGCTGGATTCGAATCTTACCCTGCAAATTCCTTATTTAATACTGGAATTCCTTCGTGATCCCAGATATTTTCAAATTCACATAACCGTCGAAAAGTCAACCGTAAAATACACCCTGTAAGCAGTAAAGTTAGCATAAAAAACCAGATTCAATTCAATTCAAAGCCTACATGTATTAGCTGGGTTAACGTTAACCCATGGGTAATTTCTAACCTGCTACTTTGCAATGCTTTTCCTAAGTTAACTGGAGGTTTACCTTGGGATTTTGCTAAACGTTTGTTGGTGCAACCGGCCCTTATCCAAACAATTGTGTTTTTGTGTAGTTTTTTTTTTCAGAAAAACGTATGTGCCACACGTATTGCACCCCAATTAACGTTCACAGTCTTACAGGATCTTTCCTCATTAGAAGCATTTTTAAGTTTGGTCTCTTTTCTGCCATGTTCTATGAAATTTGAAATGCTTCGATATCGTCTTTATTTTTTACAAATTATTAAATGTAAGGCATATTAATCTAAAACATCCATGGAAGAACAACAAAAATAGCCTTTTTTGTTGGTGCAATCGACCCTTAGTGATTTTTTTGTCCGTCCGTAGTGTCTAGGCCTGGTGCGAGTGGTCATTATTAACAGGTTGTACCTACGAAATTACTTACCCCTACCTAACCTTGCCTCTTTACTTACGTTGAAAGCTTTTTTTTTGACAATTGATGGCCCCCAAACCTTACCACCATACATAAATCCTACTTTCGACTCCATTTGTTTTTGTTGCATTTTATTTTTTTGTTTGTTGTGGTTTTTGGTTGTATTTTTCTTTTTTCATTGTTGATACTTAAGACGTCTCTATCGTCTCTGCATTTCATCATTGCCCTTACCCCTTGTACGGTGTTGACTCTCGTGGCCGCCAGGGGGCTTTTTCGTCACTTTTTTAACGCAGTTTTTTTTGAACCACCTCGCTTCATGCAGTCCCCCTGAAAGTCGAACCGCCAGGGGCCCCAGGGCCACGTTTAAACGCACACCGAAAAAAAAAAGTCATCATACACACAAAAAACAGCCTAGGGGATAAGGGGAAGGCAGGAAAATAATCTAGACGAAATATTGAACAAACATCCCTGAAAAAAAAACGTCACTTCCGTGCGTTACTTAAGGTTGACGGACCGGAATATTAAAGGATATCAAATCGTAATCACGACACGCTGTGTGCGCCACCCGAAAAAAAACGACCCACACCCCTTATTCAAATCGCTCAAGGAAATTCAATATAGACGACATATTGACGGATAGTGTTTTAGGAATATCTTAGTCTTTGATATGTTGTTTTCTTTTGCGTGTGTAACGCCCTCACCCGGGTGGAAAAGTTGAATATGGCCATATATGGGATTACATATCCAGTACCTGGCCATGTATGACCCATATATGTCACGTTTAAGATCAGATAGGTCCATTTGTGGCCAATTTCGGATTTTCTCATTTATAAAATACAGTATATAAACACATATATGGTCATACAGGTCTATGTGTGGCCAATTTTGGATTTACCCATGTATGAAAAACATAAATTTATGGTCATATGTTGATTTAAATAGACGTGCATGAACCATATAGGTCCATTTGTGGCGAATTTAGGATGTATCCATTTATGGAAAAAGTCATATATGGTCATTTATACTTTTTCTAATTGTATCATTGACATGTATGATATATTCCAATATGGTTAGAGCTGTAGTTGGCCACAAATGGACTTGTATTGCCACTCATGTCCATATACTGTTCGTAAAAGTCCATAAAATACGTACCTGTCCTTACATATTCGGTACATGGTCATGTGTATCCATTTAGGTATGGTAATGCATACTTTATATAATAATAATACTAAAAATAATACGTTTATTTCGCTAAGAATTTGCCCTTTATGCGTGTATGTCCATATCTGGAAATTATTATGCAGTGAACCATATCAAATTTAAAATTATATTCATGATATCATGCAATTCATTTGCTTAAGGAAAGTAAGCAATAATGAGGATGTCTTTGGTGAAAAATGAAATATTTTTGATATGCTCCTGCTACATGTATCAGCCTTAAATGTATATATTTTTTTTAAAATGTCAAACACCCTGCATAGCATGCCAATGACTGCGTAATCTGATAATCCTGTGTCTGATCCGTATTAATAATGTTACATACACGTGACTAAAATCACATTTATTATAATTCGTGGTTAAAATAATTGTTTTCGCTTGGTGAAAATTTTTTTTCCTAAATCTTTTATTCTCTCTGATTCTTCCAAATAGGATTTGCTCTTTTTATATTTTCGATAAATGCGGATTTTTTTTTGTCAATAATTGCGTGCTCTGCCGTTAACGAAAAGCAAAGGAGAAAAAAAAATGCAAAATGTATTTAAGCCTATCTAAAATCGAAAGCTAGGATTTCTAAACGTTTTTCCTCTTAATGGATTTGGTTGGATTTCACGCTGGATTCATAATCACGCTGATGACGTCACGCCACGAATTTCCAGTGAATTGAGCAAATAAAAATAAATTCAGTTTTTCACCAAAAAAAAAGAAAGAAAAGAAAACCAAAATAAATAAAAAAACCACAACAACCGGTAATGCTAGCTGCTTATTTTGTGTTTTTGCGAAAAAAAATTTTGTAGTAAGAATAAGTTTTAATGTAAAAAATGTGAGAAATAGGTAACAAAGAGGCTGCAGAGTTTTTTTGTTGATTTTTAACAAAAAATGCTTGGTTTGGGTACGAATTCGCGTAAACATCAAAAATGCACTTTTAAGTTTAATAAAAATAAATTTGTTAATAAGAATTATGTATATTATATTTTTAAATGTGTGCTGTAAGATTTGGTGAATTTGTTTTTGATAGCGTTTTTATGGCATTACATTATTGCATATATACAGTGTATGTAGAAAAAACGTTTGCAGTCTTATATAAAAAATAAGAACTGGATGTGATTTTGATTAAAATCAAACTGTCCCAAATACATTCGAGTAATTACAAAAAATAACCAATCTATAATTGTACAACTGTGTATAACAAAGCATACTTGTTGCCTGTTGCAATTTGCAGTATATGTAAAAAACATTAAAAAAAATAATAAATGATAAATACTAAAAATTCGTAAATGTTGCAGTTCGTATATTTGAAATATAAAAACAAAGATTTAAAAAGAGAAAACCTTAATTAATTGTAATACATTTTTATTTGTTTAAAGTTTGTATTTAATTTAATACACATTTACATGCATTTGATTTTTACCAAATTAAAAAAAAATACGAGCTGCTATAATTACGTACTTTTAGCATTTTTCGTTTATAATTTATTTCCCATGCTCATCAAATTTCTAATTGCAACAAGTGACAAGTATGCATGTAAACTTGTTCTAGTTACATGTGATACACGCAGAATACATATTGATTTAAAAACACATTTTGCAAAAAAAAAATTCAGAAACGTTTTCAATGAAGATTAACGTTACAAGGTGTCTTAAAAATCCCATTTTCAAAAAATGCCTGAAAATCTGTAAATGTGTAAAAGTTGGTGAAAACATTTTCAAAACCTAAGGACTTATATTACAGGGTGTTCGTGCTGTTCTTTGTGTTTACATTTTCAGAGCACGTCACCATAGTAACCTCGTTTATAGCCATTTTTTTCTCGTTTTTTCTCTCGCTTATTTTCATTGCACGCAACAAATGGCAATTTTCTCAGAATTTCTACTCGATATTTAGCTAAACACAATCGTGAGACTGCAAATCCACAACGTCCATCAGACGGAAACCATTAAACGGTGTTCGTGATCCATAAATCCCAACAAACATGAAATTTTACGAACTAAACACGATAGTCTTTAAGCCATCGCGTGATTAATATTCGTATTTTTTATTTTTTTAATATTAGATTTGAGTTTTTAGCGAATACTCTGCGGCGAAGTTGGGTACCATTTAAAGCAGTTTTAAAGTTAAAACCATGGGAAGCAGGCGTATGTCATGTCAGTAACAAAAGCGTGTCATTAAATTAATTCGTGGCTAGTGATATGCATTTACGATGGAGATTAATATGAAAAGAAACCAGATTTTTTAAAAACAAAATTAGTGAAATCATAAAAGCCGTTTTGTTTCTGACTGACTTCGACCGCATTGTGGGTTACCCACCTGATTTTGGGATATGTGACAACGTATTCAAAAAATATACTCATCAATATACCAGAAATATAAATTTGGACTTTTAGAATGTTATGCAATATATCTGAAATTATATTTGCATGCAACAAATTTGTAAAGTATTTTTCGGTTTTTATGCAATGGTATTATATAGTTTTACAATCGTTATAATAGTTTAGCATATATGTTAGGGTATATTTCAAATAACATATATTGCCATATAATTTCAGGTATATAATTTCGGGTATATAATTTCGGGTATATTACTTATGCTGAAAGTCCCAATTCATGATATTTCTGGCATATTAATGGATAAAGTTTTCGAATATTTTGTCACATTTTATAGCATATATTCTAGAATGTATCCCAACGTCATGCGGGCAGATGATCCTTAATTTATAATCAAATGTCATTAGCTTTACATAATTCAAGAATTTAATAAATAAACTTAAAACATAACTCTCGAAAAGCGAAATTCGAAATAACAGTAAAATAAAACCATTTAAGCAATAGAAGTTCATTTATCTAGTATGAAATCATTGACCACCTGTGACCGGTGGGGATGGGGGGAATGCCCTCCCCCCCTGGGTGCGCCACTGCTGTATTGTTTTTGAATTTCGAATGTTTTTCATCTCGTTTCCTATCCTATCATTTTGAATTGTGAAGGGTTAGAGAGGAGGGTCTCATAACGAGAAGTAAACATTTCGGTGACGAAAACAAAAAGAGGCCGTGCATATTGTCAAGCTTTGAGGAATTTTTGATGGAAACAATAGGGTGGAGAAGTGCGACCAATCCTCTTTACTCCGACGTGTTGAGGTGTCGAGTCGGGACTAACAACCGAATCGCAAATATTTCCGAAATATCAAACGAAAAACGACCGAGAAATCCTCTTAAAGTAAGCCCTAGGGGAATAAAATCTAATGGCTGACAGAAACAAATTGAGCCTTCGATTTGTACGTTATCGGGGTAAGTTATAGACGAAAGATTTCATGAGCTCACAACGGTTACAGATCAATGTTTTCGATCCTTACCAATTAGATGTTATAAAATAATTTGAAATAGATGACCGGTAGTAGTACTGAAAGTATTGTGACACCAACCTTAAATATGCACACTCGATCACAACTCGATCATAGGGTCGTTAGTGTCGTTAAATGACCTTTTACGAACATAAATTTGAAAAGAAACAAATTCCTCTAGATAGTTATAGGAGTTACCAATTGGATTGTTTATTTCGATACGAAAAACAATACTAATTTGGATATAATGTCTGATTGTTAGATTCCAAGAAGTAAGTTTATATCGAATATTTAAAAATATACCTGCCGAATCGTGTTGAAAACATTATTAGAATTTGTATAAATAACTTTATCAAACGAACTGTACTGATATTTAAATGTTAAAACTATTTTTGTTTATTTTTCTACTTCATGAATTAAACACTGCCCCTATTAAACCGCAATCCTTGCAAACACGCCTGTTCAAAACGTTTGCCACATACAGGGGCAGCTCAACTGTTTATTTTGTAAAAATCATCATAAATTGATTGAAATATACGATAAAAAAAAATTAGTAAGTATCCTAAACTCTGGAGATAAACGTGTGTTCCCAACCCAACGCCTGAAAAAGTAACGAACAATTCAATATCAAATTTATTAAAAATGTATTTTGAAAATTTCGTTAAACAGCCACAGTGACTGATGTTTTCTTAATTTGATCATGTAAATGATACCGAATAATGCTTGCAAGGCAGATTTTTGAAGTAAACGATCAATATTAATCGCAAAATGAGCTGAAAAAGCAGTCAATAACACTCTCCTTATGCTTAACATAAACGTTACACAAACGTTGGAACTCCGGTGATGACAAAGGTGTCTAGAGAAGGGCTGGGTTCCTACCCTTGTATGTTACTATTGACTTGCATTTGCACTTAACCCATTTCCATTTCCATACGACCCGTAGCTCACAGCTTTCGTATTTGCAATTTTCATACTCACCACAATTTGAATAAATAAATTCTGAAACACAGCCATTAGAGGGGCAGCTTCCTTAGTGGCGGAGTGAGCATGTCTTATGGTTGTGAAAATTAATTTTATGTACGTGTAATGTTAGTATGGCAACAGCAAATTCAAATTTGGCAGACACAATCTTAAATTAGAATATTAAAGTAGAAAAATTATCCAATTTCCTGCACAGTTCATGTGCATGCACATGTAATTTTGTATGTTAGATGATAATAATTTACTTTGTTTTAAGTGTAAAAATTATATTGCTAACTTTTTTAAATTATGTTAATTATATTTCTGAACATTGACCACCTGAATAAGTTGACCGATTTCTCTGGTCCCTTACCTGGAGAAAAGATCAGTATGGACCAGTATAAAATTGTACTGGTATCAGTACAGCCTTATTGATACAAGTACAGTTGTATACTGATACCAGTACAGATATACAAATCAGTATATCGTCTGTACGTCAGTACAGATGTACTGATATAGTATAAGTAAATGGCCGATGTATAAAGGGTAGATGGCCAAAGTATAAAGGGTAAGCGTGGTCAATGTATAAAGGGATCAGTAGATATACTGATCAGTATAGATCAATAGTCCCAAAAAACAGTGCTGTACTGATGTTGTATACTGACCATGTACTTAACTTTCCTCCAGGGTTGAGCCACTGGTGCGACACCTGATGGTGTATGAAGGCAGTCATACACTCGTCGTGTTGGGGGGGAGGTGTGTCATTGAATAACCTTCAACAAACAAACATGGACTGAGCTGCTGTTTCTGAACATGGAGGAGGCTGACGTCATCCCCGGCCACTTCCGTGTCAGACAGGAAGCGGAAGTGGATTTGGATGCTGGCGCCCTTCGGCATTTGGAAGGTGACGCGCGAGGGTGCGATGACCCCTCGAATGTAGGTCAGAGGGGCGCCTTCAAGAATGTCAAGGGTCAGTCGCCAAGAGGGGGGGGGGGAAGTGGGCGAGAAATAGGCGGAAGAACGTCATCGATCTGGGAGATTCCTCCACTTCCTCTTCTTCTTTCTCTCATTCTTCCGCTCATTCTTCTTCTTCAGGAGCAAAAAGAAAAAGTCAAAAGGCGAGTTAACTCTTACCTCTGGCATTTTCCCAGATTAAAATTTGAGATTCACGGCAGCAGCTTGAGAAACGAGCGAAAAAATTATAAAAGAAAAAAATGAAAAAAGAGAAAAAAGAAAAAGAAACAATGGGGCTTTCAGGCGAGCGAGAGCAACTTGGAATTTGAGAGATGAAGACGAAGACGTTAAATGAAGACAACACCTCACAGATTAAAAGATAAAGAGAGTAGGGAAGAAAATAAGGCGACGTTCCATTCAATTTAATTCAATTCAACTCAGTACCCTACTGTCGGCATGTATATGTCACTTGGAAACGTTTCCGGATGGAAATGATAATTATCCAACCTCATTTACATGGGGTTATATATGCCATGCCTGACAATGCATGAGTCATATATGAGGTTATATCGTATACATTTTATATTAAAAAGAAACACCGTATTTGCATTTGGATACGTCTTAAGAAAATGAAAGTTAAAGCGATTTGTTCTCCATTCATAACCATTGTATGACGACTGTTTTACGAAGGCTTATTTCAAGTTTAAAGAGTGAATAACTGCATTTTCACACTGTTAAAAAATGGGAATAACTTCAGTAAATGCAAATATGCTTTTAGCTTAATTTAAGAAAAAAAAATCATATACTATGTTTCACCTTTGTGCAGGCGAAATTATTGTGGAGAAATATTGGCAAAAATCCGTCATTTGTGATAATTTTATTTTTAAAAATATTTCCATTGGCATTCCCATTATCAACTTTTGAAAAACATCTGTAAAATTACTTACAGAAATTCTGAAAATATTGCCATAAAAACATTGATGATGATATCTGGTGGAGTTGTGTGGTATTTCAGAATTAGCTGATGTCAAAGTACTTAACAAAAATTCATTAAAAATAGGTTGCTGCCCCTGTCCTAGTTTAGAGCCCAGCATACCATTTTCGTGTGCATGATTGTGTGCATAGGCATAATACTAAACAAATACTTACCGGTGATGTGTTAGTATGCATTGTTGCACTGTTATTGCACATGTGCGACTTTCATTGCATTTAATAATGCGTTTTATTTTCACGTTTCCAATGGCTGTCGATTTGGTAGTAGGCCCTAAAACGTAATCCATCAGCCTTCAGTATTGTTTTAACTAAAACAATAAAGAAGCTCCAAGGCTTCGTTTCTGTGGCACCAAGCAACAGATATGCATTATTGTTTGCTCAAACAAGCATCCATAATCATTGCCCAACTGAATTTCTGTTAGCTTAGAGTCATTCCAACGTATGATGGCATGCAAACATTTAGACCAATAGTACTAATTCAAACAGATTGCTCGGATTTCTATCTTGTTCCGGTTCTTGCTCCTTAAGCAATTTTATGAGATTGCTTTGGGTTTGAGATCTGTAGACTATGAATCATTTTGTTTATTAATCTGTGGGTTTTTACAAATTCATAAATCATATTCTTATATCCTGCCAGTTAGATCCATATACCGCAACTAACATGTAACATGTTCACTTTAACTTCAAATACTGTGATAAATTCAAAATTACATGAAACATTTTGGGACTGGATGGGAAGAGGGTTTACGGTGTACTTTTTGTAAAATTCGGACAATGAAGGACTAGATGAACCTGGCCATTTTTTAAATATTATTGCGTATACTATTGGAGGGATTGTTGCTATTTTTTACATGTCGGGTGGGCAGGATGTGGAACCTTCAACCCCAGCACATTGTTTGTGCATTATGTTTTACTGTTCTTTTCTAAACTTTTAGACCCAGGTGATTTTCATTAATTGTCACAATTTGTATTTGTGTGTTAACAGGCTCCATGTAAGTGGCTTTGGTCCATCATTTTGTTGCCTTTTCTTCTTAGAATAAACTATTTTATTATTAGTAGTAGTATATACGTTAGTTCGTGTGTGTTATCGAGACTCAATTTCATTAATTTAGCGTCCATACGCTTAATTACCATGGAGGTTTACTGCTCAATTCAATGTCTGTTTTATCTGAAAAAAGGCATGAACGTTTAACGTATTATAGCTCATTAATGGAATGACGGTCATTAAAACGGAGAATCGGCGCTCACCTCTCGGCCTCCGTCCTCGTTCCATTGCGCCACGGACGAATCAGATTCGAGCGATGCGCGCGCGCGTGACGTCATTACGGAGGCTCGTGGAGGCCAGGCTGAAATTGATCGGAAAAACAGCCTCTTACTAATGCAGTGATTAAGAAATTGCGATGAAGGACCTAATGAAGAGGGGGATGGGGGGTAGGGGGAGGGAAAAAAAGGAGAAGAAGTCCATTAGCTTATACATTTTAATTAATTAATGAGGCGCTTTTATAGCTTCGAAAAGAGAAAGTGCTCCGATTGATGTATTAGCCGAGAGTAACCTTAATTATTATTGGGTTTTTTTACTGGCATCTTAGAAAAAGAAGAGATGATGATTTATGGAAAATTGGGCGTCTTATCACGGTTAGGGATTGATGCGATTCATTCATAGTAAGGGAGGGGGGATAAAATATAGAGATTGCTAACAACATTCCTGAAAAAAAAGTTATTTCGCTTCTTAGCAGATGTCTAATTAAAGAAACAAAGGCAGTGTCAATGTCTGGGGGAAGGAATCCAGGCGATGAAACCCCAAAGAAGATTACTCTTTCAAAAAAAAGAAAATAAAAAAGGATTACTAAAATAGCTTAGCAAGGGGGGGGGAAAGGTATCTTGATTGCGAGCTGCACTCGTTTTTAAATGATTATGGTATTTGCTGCCTGTCTGTCATCAATTAACACTGGAACGAAAACAATGAGATTTGAAACACGAAGGATCTGCACAGTGTTTCGTTTTAATGATGAAAAGGAGAAAATAAACAGGATTCAAGGCGAACGCTTACTAAATTTTCTTGGTTGAAAATCAATTGTTTAATGTTGACAGCGTAGAGGTGGCATTCATTACACTGCCAATTAATGTTTTTGGCAGCTATTGTAATAGTTTCAACGTGTTTCAGAATAGATTTAATTTTATAGGCCTAGGAAAAAAAGATCCAGTTTTGATATTGCTTTCGGAGAAGCCTGATTTCTCTGTGCTTTTCTAATTTTTTTTTAAACTTGTAAATTTGAGTTGGAAAAGCTTGTTTAGCTCTTAGACCTAGAAAGAGACCCTTGTTGTCAATAAAATCGAGATCATAGAATTATGTAAAACGAAATTTTAAAGAAGTCTTGGAGTTACATTTGTCAAATTGCGCAATACGTTTTCTGGTAATTACTGATTCAGTAAAAGTTTGGAATTTTTCGATGTCGACGTTTGTTTTTAATAACTGTACTGATATTAGTAGTCCCAAAAACCAGTAAATAAATGTATATACACTAGTTATATCAGTATAAAACCATACTGACATCAGTAGAGAATCACACGCTGATCTTTTCTCCAAGGTAGGCTTCTGCAGTGACACAATCAAACGATGACCTTTACACAGTTCATTCTTTTAAAGTTACACTTGTCACCATCATTAATACTTGTCATAAAAGTATTTTTCTAAACCTGAAAAAATAAGAACTGTCAAATTTTTCATAAAGTCGCCCTACATTTTTTAATGCCCACCTGTTTATGCGTTTAATTTTTAAAATTGATGTAAATATAAGATGTTCGACTGTGCAAAATAACTTGTTTATTTTTACATGGTATGGCGAATTTAGCTTTCCTTTCCCTTCCCTCCCCCCCTCCAATACCACCTCCCCCCACACACACTTGTGGCTTGTGGAAAACTTAGAGAATTTCGTTTTCGGAAATTAGTCGTCACCCTGGTTAACAATAGATGGCCCATCGTTCCCTGCTATCCCTAGTGATTTTGAGTTGCTTTTTTGGATTGTGTATTGGATCCACCTAATTACCTCCCTGAAGAACCATTGTCGTGTTCGTTGAGTGGGTCGCCAAAGAATGCGTCCTCCTCTGGGTAATGTCACGTTTTTCTCACAATTTAATTGGCTCCCAATTGAGCCTCGAGTGGCCGAGTTGGCGACCCCCGCAGAGCGAATTAAACGTTCAATTAACGACTGCATGTCAATGACAAAACGATTGGATTATTTGGATTGATGGCAATCGATGGGATTCAGGAAGAGGCACGCTTTTTCACTCGCTAGATGGTGCTGCACGTTTCGGGGCGAAATTGATGTTAGTCCCCAGGTATAAAATGTACATGACTTTTTCCATACGCTGTTATAATTCTAAATTCTCAACCAATTGACCTATATATATGTTCATATATGACCATACATCTCCTTATATTTCATCTATGGTTAAATGTGAAATTGCGTATCCACATATTTCAAACATGGTTCAATCCTAAATAGGTTAAAAATGGGTCTGTATGTATGGCCATATATGTTCATAGGTCATAAGTTATATATGGTATCTTTTAAAATATCATCTATGAACATATATGGCCATACATAAATATGGGACACACAGGTCCATTTGCGGCCAATTTAAGATTGAACCATGTGTGTAATATATTAACATATATGTAGGTTCATTTGCGGCCAATTTAGCATATAACAACGCATGGGAATGGTCACATATGACCATTTTGACATAATGTACACGTACATGGTAATATGCAGGGCTATGAAAGCATTATTGTAAAAACATTTAATCACGGACAGAAATTTTATCGTTAATATAAGTTTTATAAGATACGCGTAGGCCTATATGTGTACTTATTTAGACGAATATATTCATATGCAAGAATGTAATCGGGTATGGATTCTTAACATTATACATGTAAGTACATGTATATCGATGTTGACTGTGCATGTAAATGTAGTCGATTTTATGGATCTAAGTGAATATTATATATTGAAATACACTGTGTCAAGATCAGTTTGTAATTTTCTACTGATATCACTATGCATGTATAAGCAGGGATTTTTTGACAGCTAATATCAGTATGATAATTGATATCACTATTTTTTTAACTAATATTACCACGCATCAGTATATATGTACTGATAAGTATTGATTTTGCCTATATGGTGTGAATATAAATGGACATATTTGACCATGTAAGTACTTGTGGTCAACTTCTGATCTAACCATATACGGAGTTCATTTTACTATTTCCACACCATGCAGGGTTATTTTATCATTTTTTTTTGTTGGAGGGTCGAGTCACGTGATCGCAGGTGGTTGGTCAACTGACTACTCAAGCACCCACGATGATTCAGCGCTTTAATCGGCTTCGGCCTCCGCTGACCAGCGATCAGTCGGTCCGCACAAAGGACTCGGTCCATTTGCGCCTAATTACACTTCTCCAGCTCCATCTCTTTCACGTGAAAAACAGTTAAGATATCGCTTATTCCCCCCGAGGTTTTTTTTTTTTTTTTTTGCTTTGGCAGAAATTGCTTTTATTTATTTGGGAATTTGTTGACTATTTTTTTTTTCCCTCCTTTTCCTCCTCCCATGTCCTCTCTTCGTCCGCTCGGACGCGCCCGTATATCATCATCGGTTTTCGATTGCTTTTCAAGTGCTTGTTTTTTTTTTCTTTTTGGGTTTTTTTTTCTGCCTGTTTTTGCTGATTCCGTAAGTGACCTTAGCGCAAAACCAATTTGAAGTAAGTTCGTGCCTGGCCTTTTAATGATAGCTGAAGAAGAAGAAGGCTGAAGAAGACTCTTGATTACCAGAGACGGTGATCAAAGGCCTCTCCAGCGGTGACCTTACACGCCACTGAGCCGATTATGACTTTTTAGACCCTGCCAGGAAGGGCTTAAAAACTTTAAAAAAGGATTAATTTTGGCGTCTCGGACGCCAAATTTCAGTCTTTTCTGAGTTTCTTCGCTGCTAAGAAGCGATAGCGCAGCTTTTGATGCACCAACGACGATTACTAAACTTACTCAAAACTTCTCAAAACTTACTTATTTCTAAAGCTTATGTTTGTACACAATTAGTGGCTAACGACTCATAACCCTGGTAGAAAGATCGGTATGATCAGTACAGTAGATATCAGTACAACTATTACCATGCTATTTGTAGACTCAAAATCACTATAATACTGATATCAGTAGTCGCAAAAACCAGTAATCGTAGTGATATCAGTAGAGGATCACATAGTGATCTTTTTTCCATGGATTTTTCCATGGACAATTGCCATGGAAATTGTAAACATTGTAAAAATGAACATAGGAAATGTATCGTCTTTCGACAATTCTGTTCAACATTCTAAATACACGTACGTGTGTACTGAAAATTCGCTAAACTAAGATTGCAAATTGATCGACCTTGACATTGCAATGATACCATCTGCATTGACAAATTTTAAAATTAGAGTGGGGAATTGTGAAAATGAATGCAACAAATACATGTAAAATGAAACATTGCGAAGTCTTTACAATCGACTTCAAAAAATTCTCAAAACTTACCTTGCAAAATTATAATCTTCGACATTGAATGATTTTACCCTAGACATTGAAATTTTATAAGCATTCATCTTGAATAATTGTGAAAATGGACATTGCAAATTTCATGTGTACGACGTTTAAGAATTTTTAAAATCAATGCATGGCAATGCCTAATACAAGAAATTTGCAATGTCCTTTTTCATAATTATTCAAGTTGAATGTTTGCAACTTTTCAATGTAGAGTTGGAATGTTTATTTTTACAATTTATCAAGTTCTTTGTTCACAATTTTGCAATGAATGTTCAGAATTTTTAAAATCAATATATTGCAAATTCTCACTGCAAATTAGTAATTCTCGACATTGCAGTGATTTTACCATCGCATTCATTGATAAATTGTGAAAAATGAACATTCCAAATTTATCGCCCTCGACATTGCAAAAGATTTTACCATCAACTTTGCTATGATTTTATTTTAAAACACTCGACATCGCATTGATTATTATAGGTGAAAACTTGCGAAAACGAATGTGAAAATTTCTGGTTTTCGACGTTGAAAAGATTTCACAATCGATATTGCAAAATTTTCATTCTCAACCTTGAAAATTTCTTAAAACTCACAACATCGCTCATCGATTATTCTTGACGTTACATAGATTTTACCACAACATCAATTGCTAAATTGTGAACATTAAATTTTAACTTTAAAAAAATTCTGAAAATGAAATATTGCTAATGTATTTCGCAAACTTCTAAAAGCCAAATATTGCGACTTTTCAAACGCAATATTTACAAATACAATTTTTTGTCCTCCCGAGTTTCTCGGTTTCTAATCAATAAATAAGCTTTCGTAAAAAAGAAAAACGAAAAAAAAAGAAAAAAGAGCATTGGAAAGATAAACTTCTAATGATGGCAATTCATTCGCATTTTGACCACTTCATACGGTCTGCTGGACACGCTGCTCGTTTCTCATAAATACGCTGGACTTTTCCTTTTATCCATCCCCCCCCCCCCACCTCCTTTTCCCAATTTAATTTGTCTTTGGCCATTTTTCAATAGTTGAGAGTAAACAGTACATTAACGATGAATCCAATACACACTCGAGCAATCAATCCGTGAAATATTCCACCACGTCTACAAAAAAAAAACAATACAAAAAAAACGATAGACTGGATGAAATAGAAAAAAAAATATAATCAATACAATATCTCTCTTTATTGGGGGAAACACTTGGCAATGTAATTACAAACATATTGAATGTGCTGTTAACGAAACTCGTTTTTTTATTTCTTCATCTTGATCTTTACTATTTCCTCGGAGTAGCAATCCCAAAAAACAAAAACAAAAAAATATATATATAAAACAACGACTTTGAAAAATGAACTCAGCAACGACTTGGCATTAACAATTAACGATCAATTGTTCTGTCATTTTACGTATTGTACTTTTCTGTTTTATTGTTTGTTTCGATGGACAAACAATCAGCGAAAAAAATTGGACGGAATTTTCCGGATCAGAAAGTCAATAGCGGTACTCGATTCAATTCAACGCAGTACCCCACCCACAAGGTGCGTGGATATATTTCAAAGTTATACTTGATAATATGTGAAGGAATACCGTAAAAATATACCCATCAATATACCAGAAATATCACGAATTGGGACTTTATATATCTGAGATTATATTGCATGATATATTTTAAAATATGTCCTGCCATATGTTTTAAAACCATTATTCAGTTTTATAACTATTGTATACTTTTCGATATACCGTAGTTTATCAAAATATGTTTTAAAATATAATGCATGTAATACAGATGAATTGCGTAGTATACTAAAAGTCCCAATTCATGATATTTCTGGTTTATTTTCTTGCATATTAATTGGTATATTTTTGAAATATTTTGTCACATATTATCTTATATATTTTGAAACATATTATCTTATATATTTGGAAGCATATTCCAATATCATGTGGGTATTGTTTGCAAAGATATGCAACAAGGTGGGGGAAGTGAAGGTAATGCAATAAATTAACAGCCAAAACGATAATTTTAGTTATATGAGTACCCCAGTGCTTTTCCTTAGTTAACTAGGCGTCTACTTTGAGTTTAACGTAATTTTTGTTGGTGCAACCGGCCCTTAGCCAAACAGTTGTTTTTCGATAGATTTTTTTCCATAACGTCGTATGTGCCACACGTATTGCTCCCCAATGAACGTTCCAACCTGGGTTAAGTTTTATCATTAGAATCATTTTTCTAGGAATTTTGAAATGCTTCGATATCATCTTTATTCTGTTAATGTTTAAAGTAAGACATCGTATTCGAAAAAAATAGAAAGAACACAAAAAAAAGACAGCCTACAATTTCGCCAGAAGCCTCGAATACCCCGATGGACGATGTCCAGTGCACGCATGCGCAGTTTGCCATTTGATCCCAAAGACAATGAAGGCAATCTCGCGAGAAAACTGAGAAGAGCAAATAAGACGGATGAATGGCTGACAAGGAGCCTGGCGCCGCGGTGCACGCCGGGTAATGGCCATCGGCGAGATGACCAGCGTCCGTCCATCCATTTTTCTCCCCTGCTGCGGTCACCTCCTCGTGTCATCTGAAACAAAAAATAGTAGTTGACATGGGCGATGTTATTGTGTCTCCGAGGTTTATTTTGTTGGTCGCCCGGGCAACGGGCTGGAGGTGACCACTCGGACAATCGTCCAACGAAAAAGCATTATGACAGATTCTGTTAAAGGGAGGGGGGGGGGGAGGGGGGG
>JAQIXS010001500.1:0-29566 GCA_034700785.1 Rossiulus vilnensis | reverse complement strand
ACACCGTTCACACCAGCCACTTCTGAAGTTGATTGCCGACCAATCAACTTCAGAAGTGGCTGGTGTGAACGGGGTATTAGCTGAAGCGCTTGGATGGAAATGAAAAGGTTGAACTAGGTCGACCTTGGCAGAAGCAATGAGCGGTGTTATAATCTTGCATGTAAATAGCCTTTGCTTCTATTGAACTTGTGTAAACTGTTTACAGAATACGTTATAATTGCATATTCTGCAATTTCTAAGTTTAGCTGCCACGATTGAAAACAAAATCGATTTGGAATTGGCAGCGCCTACCAAACAAGGTGCTTTTTGAAAGCTAGAAACATAAAACGCGTTGCTAACTAGATATAACAAAAGCTTTTAGCTAGAGATCACCATCGTCTTAAAGGTTTGCAAAAAGATAGACGAGTTTCACAGATTTGCAAATGAAGGAAAGGGGAAGACTTTTCTTTCTTTGTTTTAGTATTTGCAAAGGTCTGTTTGCAGTACCTGCAATGATGAATCCAGAAAAAAAATGACTGGGTTGACGCCAAACATAATCCAAAAAATGTACATCCGTCTAAAATGTTCTAATCTCTAAACTACTTGTTCATACGTGAAGCTAATTGCAGAAATAAAACAAGAGTGTACAGTAGAAAAAATGAATGGGGTTTTGATGATTTATAGAATGATAATTCACTGTATAAATCTGTCATTGACCAAAAGCTGCTGCCAATCGGTGTAATGTACTTGTACCTGGATCATCCACATGTGAAGCCTGTACATCACAATGAAGGAATTGATCATTAAGCCTGGGGCATATATTTCCTTTTTCAGTTGTGACTTTTTGTCATGTGGATTCAACGTTCTAAGGCTTGGTGCAACTTATGAATAACCAAGAGAGTTACACTTGAGAGCAATGAAACTAGTCTACCTATGCATGTAGTTATTAAAAAAAATAAGATTTTGTTCAGCAAATTGATATCCAATTTAAAATAGGAAAATCTCGTTTAGTTAACTAGGCTTCCTAAATTTATTGACTACGGTGTGATTCGCTTCAAATGGCCCTACGAAATGATGGCCAAATGTTAAAGATGTCCAACTTGACACCGTTTACTGCCACTAAAAGTTTGAGGTCAGTCGTAGTTTGGAGCTCATGGTCACCACTTGAATCGTGCCACTGCAGTGATAATTTGATGCCTCTGGAATTCTCAGTTTATGTCTGCGTGACAAAATCTCTGATTAAAACGCTCACGCCATGGATTCCTCCGATGCACGAATACGTGCGGATTCTTAATTAATGGCCCTTGCATTAAAATTTGTCTGCCTCTCTATTAATGCGCTTATAAACTGATCAAATTAGGATTTTGAGCGAAATTCGCCTTCCCCAACACCTTTGTTATTCACGTCTGGTTGGCTTCTACCCCCTTGCTTCGGCTTAATTAAATCCGAATACTGTTAGCATAAAATGCAACGGGTGACAAACTCGCCCATCTGCCATTAATATGGCCGATGCGCTTTTGATATGGGTCATCCGAGCCGCTACTCTGCAATTACCAGGCCCTGTCAGCGTCCATTTGGCTCCCATAGTCGTTTCACATTTGATATTAACCTAGTCTTGTTCTGCTTGTCAACAATGATTAGTCTCACCCGATTTGCTGCTGGTTGTTGGCCGTGAGCTTGATGAATTTTACATATGTCCTGTGCCATTGGTGACAGTGTTTATGCGCTTCGAAATTGGCTTGACGTAACATCCACCTACCTTACTTCACAGGTCATTACGTTAGTTGGAACTGTGAATGTGACCATAAAATGAAGTGAAATACGTGTGTGGTTGTTGTAAAGAAGGTTAACTTCGTTCACGCTCTTGATATACATGTATCAGGTTGTTTTTCTGTGCATTTCTGTCCTATATTTTCTTATTTAACTGCCGTTTACAGATTGTTTATGGTATTGGAATGCTGCCAAACCATAAGATCGTAAGTGCCCCCTTTCCTCGAAATGTGTTTTTTAGCTTAAACATTGTAGAGGCCATTCCACACCTGCTGTAGTGTTGAAGAACGTAATGCAACTTAATGATAATCAGGTTGCGGTGAAAAAATCCATGATTGGGTGGATAGTGCAGATAAATGTTATGGAAATATTTCGAGAAAACGTTGTTTCACTAAGTTCTGTTATAAGTTTCTATTTTTGTTTCGAACCGTTAATAGTGTATAAGTACAAACTTTGTTGTTGTTTGAACGGAATCAAATTAATGCTATCTACATGCATATTTTTAACGAATATTCAATATGGTAGGGGATGTTTTGAATCGTATGATAATATTTCGTCAGGGCATAGATTTTAAATTAAATTTCGAAATTACCAGTGCAGATGATAAGTCGAAAACGAACCTGAATTCAGGGCGTTTCGTTTTAAATAGCACACAAACGCTAAGGGCGATTGTTTAATCTGCCTTTTTAAGCGTGACAACATATTCGGAGTCACAAACATTTTTGAAGAATTAAAAGCATTCATGCGAGGATGCATGTCCTTGGCACAAAAATGTTATCTGCAGTTTTATCTTAATTATTGCAATGTTTCTTTCAACGTAATTCAATCAACGCACGGTTATACATGTATCTACACCTAGAGCTGAGCTTATAAATGATTGAATGGATGTGGATTTGTCATCATTTCGGCTATTGCATTTTTTCAATATTTATACGTCTTCAGATTTGATATGAAGTTATTGCATTATTGGTGATCTTGTTATTCATCATTTGCTGTCAGATTTCCCTATAATGTTAAAATTATTAGAAGCAGTAATGGATAATTTACTAAAATCCTTTGTTTCTGGTCTAGAATTTCACATTTTCCTTACGTTCTTTCTAGATTTTCTTTGTCGTTTCATCAATTACTTTTTTAGAAAAATGTTTTGTGAAAATTATGCAAAAAATATTTTCCGAGCCTGGTTTTTATAAAGAAAAAAAAATAACAAGGGCAGTGTTTCCTGATCTAAAATTTTCCAAAGAATTCTGTAAATGTATGTCTGAAACACATTTGAGAAAATGTTACGCTCTTGTAAATATGAAAAAGGTGGATAGAAATCAAAAAAACATTCATGTTTATGTAGTTGATCGTGTTTGGGATTAGCGAGAAAAAGCCTTAAATGTCGCAATGTTTACTGAATTTGTTTAAAAAAAAAAGGTGACACTGTATCCATGGGCTGTATTTGGAAATGGTGAAAGATTGTAAATCGTCCCCACCACCATCAGTGTTAGTTTTATGTTGTTGCCTATATGAGCATGCCATTTGATCATCCAATTTATGAAATCCCATGTATGGGAGAATCAACAGCTGTAGACCATGACAATTTCATGGCTCCCATAAACCAAGTTGTGGTTACAATTTTTGAAGGTTTCAAGTCATAAGACATTTTGTCATCGCCGGTGCAATTTCTTCAGACACGCACCCTCTTTGTTTAAAGAAGCTGATGCCATAAAAATTGATGATACTGAAATTCGAATTGGTGGCAGACAGCAGAAAGAACTTCCTGTTGCTAGTTTTTGAATGACCTAAGCTATTTTCGTATTATTTTTTGGATTACGAAGTTTGACTGGCCAAGGCATTAATTTTTTTCTTTATGATTTTTCTTTCCTTCTGGTTCAGTTCTAGTATAACTTTATGCGATGATGGTGTCCCAATATAAGATCAATAAGTACAGTTATATGTGTATCTAAGAAATCCAAATCGTCAAAATAACGAGAATAATGACGTGTGGCACGTTCAGAAAACATTTTTACTGGCGCGTTTTGCTCTTGTTGAACAATCCTGCATTTCCTAACTTTGATATGCGCCAAATGGTCTCGTGTACAATTGACATCAAGTGGCTTTCATGATGTTAATCATGCGGAATGTGATTCCGTTATGGTCCAAAAAGCATATTGAAGCGAAAATAATCGGCATATTCAACGTTCAACGCTACTTGTTTGCCAAGAAGACGAGAAGTTTCTGTATCAATTTGGCTCATAACAAGAAGTGCTCTTGAAAGTTATATTCTATGTTTGAGAAATGACTCTTTTGCCCTACTCTGCTATCACAGGGAGTTTCCTAACTATGTAAGGTACTCCTAATACTGTATCTTCAATGTGGAAAAAACTTAATATCCCAGAGAGATGTGCAGAGGGTCCTCAGTATACGAAATTTGCACTGAACTGTAAATGCAGAGAATAGGAAATACTTATTTAATTGAATACTATACTGTTATGCAGCATAATCCTAATTGTCAAATGTACTATGACGTTATTAACAAAATAGTACATATTTCCTTTTGCATTCTTCCTATTACTGTTTCTATTTTTACAACTAGAAGTTGCTGGAATTCGTAAGAAATTTAATGATTTCAAAATGCATTCTTCTTCAAATCGAACAATTTTATTAACATTTTGTTAAGGATTTTTAAGTTTGAATTATTTCCGATATAACGTATTTCCTAAAGCTTTAGTTATGGTATTTTTTTATTACATGTGCTGTATAAATAAGCGAAAGCACATGGTTCTACTGTAATAATACATTCTGCAAAACAATTGCCCAATTTACTATTTTTGTTTACATTTTTAGTTCGCTATGCGATCATTAACATTTTTAATCATATCGTATTATAATTTTATCTAACATATGTGCCACTATATGTATGAAAAGGGCCCACACCTTCGATCCCAGTTCTTGAAATATTGCCAATTATCTCAATTAATGCAGTAAAGTATGAGTTTATTTATGTGCTAAGGTTCTATTTATCTACCAAGGACGAAAATATCAAACAAGTTTTATTGACGAAGCTGCATAAAATTACTGATTATCATAGAGCATTGATTTTGCTAAAATTTTCATCAGAGTTTGATGAATTTTACTATGACAATAACTCCATATCGAAGATGTGGACCCTTTTCGTATTGAGTGCCACATGCAAGTTTATATAATAATACATGTGTAAATAATAAAAACATTATTGTAGAGTTTATGATACCATTTTTATTTCTATTTGATTGTTTGTTCTCTAAGGACCGGTTGCACCATCGTAGGTTAAATGAAAGGTTAGATAACCTGGGTTTTCCTGTAATCACAAGTTAACCAGCCATGTTCTGCACCTATCAAACTTTGTTTTGCCGCATTTGCTCTACAGGTAGAAATTGCAGTGGATGCTATAAAACGGTCCTAAGGGCTAGTAAACCGATCTTACTATTTAAGTTTATTAGCCTTGGCGCAGACTGATTTTCCTAGATTTCCATCCATTCTTTCGATAAAAGCTCGCAAAGTGCGCGTAATAATAGGCATAGAGTAGGCGGCTGCTGAGTGGTGAATTATTTACAAACCTAATCGTTTTCATTGTGTCGCAATTTCGCTCCGTGTGAGCCGAGTTTGTGATGACTCTCAGAGGAGCCATTCGCCAAACTGGACCGGAATTTGGCACAGAAGTGGAATCGGTAGGGCGTATCACTTCCGGCAAATTTCACACTTAATTCTTGATTTGCTTAAGAATTGTCCGTAAATATATACGTTTAAGGCAGAAAGGAGATGGCAACAAGTTTCTCAAAAATCGGACCACCACGGTTATCATATTAAGGGTGCCAAACCATAACGCCGTAAATGCCAGAGCCCACCCCAAAATACGTTTAACAGCTTAGGAGCCTTTCCCCACATGCTTTAGTGTTCATTAAGCAATTGGGACACCCCCAGGCCTTGTGGAGTGAACATTAAATGGGAAGTGGGGACAAATATTTGAACACTAGAAACTGCAGATAACCAAGGGAATAAATGATAAATATTACTAAACGAAACAGCCCTGTGTATATAGAGCTTGATTTTTTTTTGGAGGGGGGGGACGGGGAGGGGGTGAAATTCTCCCCCTCATGGGACAGACCTCGAAAATGAAAAAAGAAACCATTAAAAATTGTTGATATTTCGACTAAATCACCTTGGTGGAGTGGACATGAATAAAGGTAATTCAATTTTTGGCCCATGAAAACACGTCGATTTTCGGGAAAAAAACATGTTTCAGAGGTGAGCTTTTTAAAATCTGGCCGTCAAAATGAAGGAATGAATGGCATCAATGCGTTGCTACCCTACTTGCCACAAGAAAAGAGGATGTTTTTAAACGTTTATTAGGAGTGCAATACGTGGGGCACATACATGTATGACTTTTTGGGGAGATTTCGACAAAAACACTTTCTTCGCGAAGTTTACATCAGTGCGTCGCTGCTGCCCTACTTGTTACATGAGAACAGTGTGTTTGAACGTTTATTAAGGGTCATACGACAAAAGCAATTGTTTCATTAAGTTCTCTTTTCTGTTGACGTAATGGTGAACTTGTTTCTTTTTAACGAAATCAAATTAGGGCCATCTGTATTTTTGACGAAACTGTTCAATTATTTCCCCTGCTGAGAAGTTGATTTTTTGGCACTTGAGACGTTATGGTATACTTCTACACTGCAATTTTAAGGCTTAGTTTTAGGTAAAAGTTGAAGGCTATATATATACTTTCGAAGAATTCAGTCTTAGCCTTTTTAAACTGCATCGCCAAATTTATGAACACTTGAGCGACCTTTTGTTCGTACATGATGGAGTTACGAGATGGTGAAGTGAAATATTTTGATAAGTTTCAAAGTCATCCGTCTTTAATCGTAAATTGTGTTTGGCTGTTACGCATTAAGAAAAACGAAATTCGGTTTCCAGATGGATGACGAACGCAATAGGATATATTTCGCCCAGTTAAGTTCATGAATACTGGATTTGTTGTCCTAGCTAAATTTTAGAAGGCCACCTTAAATTGATCCTAGATTCATTTTCCGCTAGATTTCGTCTGGACATATCTCAAGCTTAATACTCTTACATCGACAGATTTATAATGAGAAAAGTCCAGGTTTCCTCGAAATTGATACCGCACTAAAAGACGCACATAAAATTCACACACCATACATAACCAACCATACATAAACCAACATCGATTATTGCAAACATTTTGAAATCCATTAAAGGGACGTTAATGTACAGTACGTTGCACCAAAACTAGCAATGGTGAAATTTAATATTCACTGCTGATTTCAATAAAATGCTTGCATTTCTTTCCAAATACACATAAACTTAATACCAGCAATGGTACAATTTTAAAATCATTTAAATGGTAATTGCACGTACTGTAAATGACACTTAACATGTTACATATACATGTATGTGTGAATGATGTTTATTCAGTGGATTTATTTCCTTAATTAAAATTTAGTAAAATTAAAATTTGTAGGTTGTTTTTCAGAGCTGTATGAAAAAGCTGTTATTTAATTCCGTATACTTTGTTGATCGATGTGAAAGAATAAAAATATATACATGTATATGTATGTGCGTATATTTATTTGATGATATTTCTCCCCAAATTAAAAGTTTGTAAAATTCAAATTTTAGGTTATTTGTTGTTTGTTTACTTCTTTAATCGATGTGAACAGTAAAAATTAGGCTGAGAAAAACGTAATTTTGCATAGGAATTAAGTCATAAATTTGATTTCGTGTCTTTTTTTCATCATTGCACATGCCTAACGAGAACTGCTTAATTATCAGTATTCACACTGAGAAAATCAGGGAAATTTCAAATTCCCAAGCAAAAGTCAGGAAAATTTTCACCGGATAAAATGGCAGCCATAATTCCCATGATCTTAAACGATTAATTATTTATGATACTGTTCAAAAGAGGGCGTCTCTTGTTGCAATTATTTAATAATAGTGAATTGTTTATTTTCTATAGCACATTTTCAACTGTTGAAATGATAAATGCAAATATCAATAATTGGTAAATGTTGTTTGCATTTGATTCTACAAACTTAAAAGGTCAGGGAAAAGTCAGGAAAGTTGAGAATTTAATATCATTTGGAAACCTGATTACCTGCACTGCCCTTATACTGCACAGATTTTTTTAAACCATATTGTACTTACTGTATTTTGGCAAATAATGTTCTGTCATATATTTTTATACATCTTATTTGTGGTTATTTTTCCAATAAAAAAGTTAGTTAGTTAAACAAGTCAAAAGGGACCATAACTTTGTACTAATCTGTCCATTTCCTCAAACTGGTCAAAAAGTGACCAATGAATGAGATGCCATCTAATCCCTTGACTATCCATTAAAAGCTGGTTATTTATGTTGTCCTGATAATGTCATCTTAAAAATATGCTTTTTAGTAGGCGAATACCCAGAGGCAACATAAATGGATTTTCAGTAATTTTTCTCCTTTCCATTTCCGCTTAACATGGCCTACGTTCTGGCAGGCCTATTGTTTTGAAATTTGTAAGTTTTTCAAATAAAGGAAAATTTCCGTTTGAGTTAATGCACAACTGCACTCTTTGATGCATCAGTGGCGAAACAAAGGACAATTTTCTTGCGTTTAGCCCCTTTTCATCGACTTCGATTTTTCCCTTTTCATAAAAATGTTATTATGGCAACAACAATATCTGAAAATACAATGAAATGTTCACAGTGTTTTCGTATCGGAACATAATAGAACATTTTCTCCGAAGCTGTGTTTCAGGTTAGCTTTTTTTGAATTTTTTTTGGTGGGGAAGGGGGTTGGCGGAAACAAAGCCCTTGTTCTAACTGAGGACGCTTTTAATAACACATATTCTTTTTCATTTCTGCATGGAAACCTTGTGAATATTCTGAATAGAAACGTGAATTTTGTTAAATGAAGAATTTCAATACATATGCACATCCCTTATCAACCAAATGAGGACTGAAATGTCCTTTTAAACTTGAATTATTTTGAATAAGGATTTATGGATTCAGGTATTCATATGGATTCACTAAAGCCCGACCCAAAAGGATGCCCACCATGGTAAGAAATTGCACATTTTGGCTTCAAATAATTTATTTTCCACAGTGTAGAGTTACATGTAGTCGTCCACTAGGGTCTGTGCAATTTTTTATAATTTGAAAACAATCCAGTTTATTTATAAAAAATTAAATAAATTTGAAAATGACTATTATGTGACCTCCGAAAGTGAATTTTTTTATCTTAATCAAACCTCCGAAACTAAGAACTTAATGACAATCAATTCTTCACGAGAAAAAATAAATTTAGAAATTATAATTAGTATTTGGAACAAAAATATGTAATATTTTACATAGTTGTAAATTTAAAAAAAATAACTCAGACCTTAGTGGACGATCAATTTACACGAGATTTACACCAGATTAAGCAATTATAATAAGTATTTGGAGTAAACAGTATAATATTTGTGCATGTTTTGAGTCGGCTTTAATAATGGCATGGTAGGATTCAAATATCGTGTTTCACATTCGTTTCTCTATTATTAAATTTCAGGAATGGAAGTTTTATCACCATCTTAATTATAGCGTATTCTAAGAAATGCTATTTCATTATAAAAGAAAAAAATCTGTGAGAATACTGGGTAATAATGAACAGTTGAATATCCTTTAAAATTAAAATGTAAATTCTTTATTTAACAATTAGCGTATTTTAAAGTAATGCAGATAAATTAAATCGGAATCAAGAAGTGGTGTTACAATCTTAAATTCAGGCCTAATTGAACAAGTTTGAAACGCTCAAAACTTAATTAACGATGCACACGGGCATCTAGAAATAACTTACATTAATAATAAAAGGGGTTTATCCCAATTTTATCCACGAAGAATAACAGCAACCCTTTAGTTATACGGCAAATTGGACACGGTGGTAAATGGCTTGCAATTTTCTTTTAATGCTTTTTCGGCAACATATTCATTGGAAAATCTTTATAGTATATAATGCGATGGGGGCTTTGCAACAGATTTCCCCCCCAGGTTTTGTCAGCTATGTTTGCAACAGCATTAGGAAAATTAAAAAAATAGTTAATCCGATTTATCTTTCGTTCTCTATCCTGTAAACTACTAAGGGATTAAATGCGACCCTGAGCTAAAATGTTACTTAAACCATTTCTCAGAACCTCTTTAAGACAAGCTTGACTAAACTCGCGGATTTGTGTGCATGCACAAGACAGCGAAATAAAAAGTATAAACTGCGTACATTCAGTAAAACATTCATGTATATGAAAAAAAAATTAAATATGTGTAATTCTTTGAAGAAAATTGCTAGTAAAGGTAATTGTCCAATTCATGTTTAAAATTGGGTAAGAAACTTGACTGTTAGATACCTGTTAGATGCAAATGTGAAATGCCTGATATTAAAATTGAAACACGTTTTACTTTTTGACACATTATCTCCCAAAAGAATGTCCATACAAATCACACATTTTTGCTTCAAAGGCTTATAGAAGCTAAATATATTTTTTCGTTTTTCCATTTTCCCGTTTATTTATACAAAAAATTAAAAACAAATGTTACGCGGCCTCTTTAAAAACGCGGACCCTAGTGGACAACCAATTCTACACGGGAATACACGGGAAGCAAATATGTATTTTTTTACATGATGGGCATCCTTTTGGGTCAAGTTTAAAGCTTGTATAGATCTTCAACTGCAAATTATAAATTTTTAGCATGCATTTTTATGTCCATGCAAGTTGACAAGAATCTGCATCTTTGCACTTTAACAGAAAATATAAGAGAATCTGACATGATCATTCTCATTTCCCCCCCCCCCTTTTATGCCATATCTCTTCTTTTCATTTCATCCCATTTCCTTTCTGACATTAAGGTTCTCAGTTGAATTGATTGAATAAATGCATTTTGAACACAGTTATCGCAATTTAGGCCTATTCTTTATAGCCTAAGGACGTCATTCTAGATATTAGTGGGGATTTAGTGCTGTATTTAGGCTACCATACTTTTACAGAAACTTACAAGCATTTGGTATTTTTATTAATTGCTATTTTAAGTGGGTTAATTAGTATGTGCTGAAAATGATTTCAGCAATTTTAAGTCCTTTAAGACAACATTGTAAATTTGCTACGTTGGAAGATCCTAACATTGGCTAATTCTTCACCAGTTAGCACTTGACTGCACCAATCGAAAATAAAACACGTGAAATGGAACGTCAGTTTTAGTCACTTTTTGATATCAATACTACTGTATATGTATATCTAATATGAGTGGGATATGAACCTTTTCTTTTCGTATTCTTGTCATATGTATCCATTGTATTGCGCTTTAAAACCCATCGAAGTGTAGTTTGGAGATTTCGACAAAACGAAACATTTTCCAGAGATTTCCTGGTGCAATTTCTGGGCCAGTGGTCTTAGCTATTATATTTCATCATTTAGCCCGGGGGTGCTGAAGGGCAATGTTGCATAATTGATTGAAAAGGACAAGCATTGATACGATTCATCGAAGGGTGAAAATAAATGGCTGCATTGGGAAGCCTGAAATAATCCATCACGGTGCAGGTTTCAATTGTTCAGCCAAGATGGACGACACGGTTTTGCTTGTCTTTAGCTAAAAATCGATTTTGCACCGCCTAATTCATCTTTATAAATCGTGTATTTTACAATCAATTTCATCGGGCTCCAAGGTGAGGGTGGGGGTGAGAGAGGGGCGCAATTTGTCAGTGTCGTTGACGTTATCGAAGACTAATGATACTAAATATAGAAACTTAGGCTCAGACTTGTAGGACCTAAAAGGGATTGACACCCACAAACCCCAGTGCCCTCTGAGGAAAGCAGTTTGGTCGGGAGTTTCTTCATAAATGTTGGTGGTATCAGTCATCAGTATTTTTGAAAAACAAATACATGTACATGTAGATGTCAGGCTGAGAAGAATGTGTTGATCACCCTCAGTCATGGTATGATAGGCTGCAAATTGTTGGAAAATTGTGTGTAAAAGGTCAGGGAGTCATTATCTTATGCTTTGAGAATCAAAGGCACATGTATTATGCAAATACATAAAAGTAAATAATATGTAACAAATGTCTACCAAATTTGAACAGACGAGATTTTGAACTATAGTAATAACAAGTTTTTTGGAATACAAGTCTACCATTTTTTTAAAGTTTTAGTTTCGATAATACTTCGACCAATTTGAGTAAAAAGTAGTGTTTTTTACATTTTGCAGCGTTTTTCACATGTTCATCTGTTAGTTTAATTATATTCACATTTTTACAGAATAGTTACGAATAAATCAGGCTTTTTCTGACAACATTTTTAACATTCGTTACATTTTTATCCTAAATAACCAATTTGTCTACATGCATACTATTTGCGATAATTTTTATTTTTATCATTAGGTGATCGTATTTATTAAGGTTTCGTAACTCTCCTTAGTGTTTTGACGTTAAATTAACGTTTTAATGGTTATCATAGTGTTTTTAGTACACGTTATCACATTTTAAAGTATTTTCTGATTAAAAAAAAATATTAATTTGCATTTGTTTTCACAAATAAATTCGAAAGGGGTCACCCATGTACATTTAAAAGGTTTTAAATAATGGTAATTAAAAATGATCTACAGTGTAAATGTAAATTGATGTGTCATTGATGGGATTTTTTTGTTTGTAAATTAGCTTAAATTTGTTAGTTAAAACAAGAGCATTAATCTTCTTTGACCATTTTAAATTTGTCTGAGTAGGATAGTACTGACGGTGTTTATTGGCCCAAATTTAACCGGAGCTAGCCTATTGCAATTATTCTTTAACAGTCGATTAAACCGCACTCTGCGATTAATCGAGGGCGAGATAATCAACCGTTAAGTTTAATGGTGCGAGGTCGGGGTTAATTACTCGACAAATTGACCTTTGCGATGGAGTGCATCACGGAAGGTCAACCGAGATTGCGCAAATTGGCAAGAGGTCAGTTGTAATGTTTGGAAAAGACAATTAGCCATAAGCTACCTAATGAATTAATTGCCCGTGACGTCATCATTTCGCGATTAATCGAGGCCTCTATAGCCCCATTAGCATAGTTTCGGTATACATGTAGACGTGAAGTCAAGAAGCAGCAACAGGTCAGCTTATTTTTAATAAACGTTTGTTAATTAATCAACAGAATGATCCCTTTTAGAAACGTAACTCGAGATAGGTAAGTAAAGGCATTTTAATGTGTTTTAGTACATGCTGTTAGCAATAAATGAGCATGTTTTCATGTCAAGGTGTCTATAAGACAAGTTTCAATACATCATATGCCACACATGCCCTAAGCAGTTTAATATCTAGTGTGTCCACGGTATTAGCGCCATGGACATGTTTTATTGCACCCAAATAACACTTGTGAGTACAGAAATTGACCCACCTAAATATAATAGCAAATGTATTTTGTTCAGCAAGTAGATGTACAATTGAAATAGGAATAGCTCGCTTTGTAAACAATTTATTGGCCTTCAAAATGCGCCTAATTTGACTTAAATTTCTCATTAATTTCGCAGTTTTCAACTAAAACAACGGTACACCATTTGCCTTTTATGACATCTGCATGCCTAATAAAACTGTGTTTTTAATGGCAATGTTTTTCATAAATTCCGTTGAAGCATTTTTCGTAGAATTAGTATGAATTTATAGCAATGCATTGTTCAGACAATTTTTAGTCAATTTACGCGTACAGTGTTGTGCGTTTGAAAGTGCTTTAAATTGTTCACAAAACGAGCTATTCCGATGTTAACCTAGATATATACTTGCAGAATAAAATGAATTTTTTTTAATATCTTTAGGTGAACCACTTTCTTTGCACGTAAATGTACATGCATTTAGAGATGATACCCTTATGTACAGACTAGTTTGTCCTTTTTTTGTGTAAAAATGTTCATTTCGATATTGCCCAGTAATAACGTAACGCAATATCAATTTCCCCCTGGCCCTAAGCACAGCTGAGAAATGGGCCTCAGCTGGGCTACCCTTATTCACAATCAGTTTTATGCTTGCAAAGGGTGAAGATATCACTATATTATTTTATACTAATATCACTATGTATAGTGATTTTTTAATACTACTGACATCAATATGCTTCGTGAAATCTGTGATCATTTTATAGTGATATCACTATACAAAACATATAGGGACATATATATAGTGGGACGCATGAGGGTGCCATGTTTTTAAGTGTAATTTTGTGTGGCTCCATGTTAATTTATATTTTTGTCGATGGATTTTAGAAGAAAAAGATTTCGGCGGTAGAGGCGCTACTGGGGATACCCCGTGGTATAATATTTTCAAAATCAAATCTTGTTCGTACTTCGAAGAAATATGACGCCAAATTACAGTGTTTATCATCTGCGCTTTGCGTGTAATTTGAAACGCCATCAGCCGTCTGGCCTTAACGCTACCATTTCGCCAAATATCTTATAGAAAACCAACCGAGCGAATGGCTACAATTCAATTCGGCTAAATAATTGTTGCCTCCAGACACATTTAACATCATTGGATTTCATTTCTGTTGTCAAATTTCTAACTGTTTAATTCGTTTCCGCTCTAAGATATCATAATTGTTCCTGGGAGACTCACGAAATATAGCGAACGTAATTGGATCTTCATTTCCTGTTAGCGGATATTCTGAAATCTAATTAACGATATCATTTTCGCCTGAATCTGACGTTGATTTTTTTGTACTTTTGCGGTTTTTGCAACAACGTTGAATGCCATAGATCAGACGATGGGAGTCCTGAAAATTCTTAGGCGACACACAGTGCCACCTGTTATAGGGAACTGGCACTAATTAACTATTTTTTTCTGCTTACAATTTTTAAAGAACATTTTACTATCGACATACTCTAGCAGTGCACGCAGAAATGAATGTAAAGACATTTATGAGGACATATATTTAAAATTATTCACATGTATTTCTGGTTGTGTTTTTCATAGTTTTTCTTTCGGCGTTCCCTTAATTATTTTTATGCAATCAATATTTTTACGGAAATTCGTTCTAACATCCATGATTCTTGCTCTGATTCTCTTTAAAAGTTCACCTATGGCGGTTATTTCATTGTTGATGTTTTTCATAAAGAAACGCCCACGATTATTTCAAGGAATATTTTAACACTAGTATACATATTTTTATTTGTACATGTATTTCTAAAATTATTGAATTCAAAATACACTTAAAACATCATTTTTGCTGTTTTTCTCCTAAAATTCTTGGCACTTGGTATACTCTGGTTACATTTTTTTCTTTACAGTTTGTTATAGCAATGTGCTAAAATTCGTAATGTGTTCCACTTTAAAAAAACAGTTGCATAAGGAGTTATTTTTAAGTTTCATCAAGTAAATGAGGAAGATTTTATGGTTATCCAGTTTTTCTAACAAAAATATGATCGACATGTACCCTTAATCAAGACAATTCTGAAAGGCACATGCTCTTAACTATTTTTCTACACAATTTCTTATGGAAATGTGTATTAAAAGTTATAATTTGTTGTTCTGGTTTTCATAAATGGAGTATTTAGTTTAACAAATATCCTCTTAATGGAGTTCCCTTTATAATTAATTTCGAACTGAACGAATTTGCAATAACATGTTAACATTTAAATCAATAAATACATGTATATATATTTATAGGCCTTACAGACATTATCTAAAATACATGTAGGCTACGTAAATTTTAAATATTTCAATTTGAAGGTACACAGTTTTATGTACACGTATATGTTGATGTGTACGTTTTATTAGTTTAATGAAATATTTTTCGACAGCATTTGCACTTTCCTTAGAAACGATTGCGTGATTTCAAGCATCGATTCGTAAACGGTCCCATCATGAAATAAATTGCATTGAATTTGTGTATGAAATGGATTTCTTGTCGATGGCTTTACTATGTAGACCACAGCACGTAATGGTGCGTGCGTTTAAAATATGATTAACGTCAGAATGATGGATTGATATTCAAAGTGAAAGTGGATACAAAATGCTTCGTAACAAGTTAATCTTTTATCAAAATCGGATTAATCCTGCAACTTTAAGGACGTTATCACAGATGCCAATTACGATGACAGCCAACAAATTTATCACCTCTGTAGCATTTTCAAATTAATTTAATGAAGTGACACTGGTGCACTCTTAAAGGCATCGAATGAACAAAGCAATCGGAGGCCGTCCAGAAAAGAAGAGCAGCCCTTTTGGTTTAAACATCTTAAGTCTCCTAACTTGACCAAGAAGCCAATCTTAGCAATGGCTAAAATTAGGGAAGTAGGAACAACTTGGAAATGTCAGGGAAATTTAAAATTTGCATGCAAAAGTCAGGGAATCAGATAAAATGCCAGCCTTAAATTGCCATAATGGCAAATGATTGTTTATGATTGAAATGATTATTTATTATGAGGGATTCATTATGTCACACATGGAATTCTCCTATTTTCCATATATTACACTTTCAACTTTTGAAACTTTATTTCCATTTTATTTTATAAAACATTTGCGATAGTTAGCATTTTAATTCTCAAAAAACCTTGTCAAGAACCTTGTCAAATTATGCCTTTAATTTCGGAGGGAGATCTGTAGCACCATTGACAAAATTGCAGTTTTCCTTTTATCGGTTTTTTCCCTTTCAGTTGTAGCTGAACACCATTTAAATTTGCTATCAATTTTGAAACATTAATATTGAAATGATCAATGCTTATGTCTGGCTAACTTTATAAGCATAATTTCATTGATTTCTTCCCCAAAAAATATGGCTGAAAATAATAATTTAATTTATTCATTTCACAGATTCGTTTCCTTGGAATTGGAGTAACTTGGATAATTGTTTTCAAATTCATGTATGATGTTAAGTGTTTCTTGATATGACATGTTTCTTGTCAAGAATCCGTCACCGTAGATACTTGTGAACGAAGGTAAGACGAGATAAAATTTTTATTATCGCATTCTTGCGCTGTTGTCACATTGCACCAAGAATGTGTGTACATTGGATGGTTTTGATTTGATATGTTTGAAGTCCTAGAACCTTGTCATTTCCGCTCATGCCTAATTCGTACCCTACTAATGATTAGGCGTAGGTGATGCCCCTTATTACACAGTCTATATTCATGCTATTGTACGTAATGAAATTTTGCATCAGGTGAAATAAGTGTTTCTATGAAGCACATTCCTGCAACAAATGGTTTTCCTTTGCTGCTTTGTTTTAAACGAACAACTTTAGTATATGCTTTACTGAAATTCTCAAGAGTTTTATTATCAGCAACACAATGAAATTTGAGGTTATTTTAGCAATTCTGTTTCAAATACCTCGTGATGGTATTCGCGCTGGAGGGAATCGTTGTAAATTTCATGATTTCAACGTGGCTGCGGGTTGCTATTGTGCACCAGGGTGCAATTGATCCGAATTTCAATTTATTTTGAGCAGCACTACGCGTTGGTGAAAATAAAGTCAGTACGCAGAGATTGACGCACTGGACCCAGTTACTTCCGGTTGTTGCCCACTCATAGATCCTTCGCTTAACCCAAAGTCATACGCAATGCAAATCAATGTCCAGACTATGTCTGGAGAAGCAATGTCAAATTCCATTTATTTGTCAATACCTGAGCCTAAGAACAAGGCTGTGACAGATCCCATCGCCAAATATCATAGTGAAGGTAAAATGCAAAGCCATATCCCATTTACAATTCAGTGTCATTGAACCAGATTTCATTAACACTGCAATGCCAAATCCTGTTGGACATTTAGGCAGTGCCATGCAGATCCAATTGACAAGACTATACTGGATGTTATTGGACAATTAGGCAATTCCAGATATTATTCCACAATTAAGAAACGCCAGAAATAATTACGCGTCAACACAATAATGCCAGATCCCAATGGTATGATTTTGCCAGATCCCATTGTTAAAGCAATACCAGATCCTAATGAACAAGACACGTAGGCAATGCAAGATCCCATTTGACAATGCCGCATTTCCAAAAAGACCTGGAATTGTCAAGGAAATTGGAAAGACATGAAATAGTCAGGGAAAGGCAGGAAGTTCACATAGTTAAGTATCCCATGGAATAAGTCCAGAAGACCGGTAAGTCCGGAAGAAATCATGGGAAAATCATGATAATGACCTCACACCTTTGCATCATTGGTCAAGGTGGTAAGGGAAATTTTTTAGAAAACGTGGAAACGTCAAGTAAGTTGAGAATTTTATTTCTGGGTGAACCTTACTTCAGAACAATTAGGCATTGCCAGATCTATTGAAAAATTAGGCATTACCTTATGCCATTGGACGATTAGTCCATGGATAAAACCTATGTTAGATGAGATGACAACCTTCTTGAATGCTGTTTAGAAATCCAAGCCATAAGCGCTTAACTTTTAATCGTTGCTTTGAAAAACATGCTTCAATAATATTGGTACTTGCGCATAAAGTCAACATTTCTTGTAGTGTGTTCAATTTGCGGCTAAGTACATTAACCAGTGGAATATCCTTTTTCCGAAATGGTATAAAACCTATGTTTTTGAGATTTATTTACGTGAAAGCATAAGTAACAATAATGCTCTATGCATTACGTTGATCTCATATTTCTAAATTTACATGTACAGTGTGTCTAAAAGATCGATATTTACAACGACGCATCGTTTGAAATAATATGCATGACATCAAGTTTTGTAACTAAATCTATTTGGGATAAAATCTAATTTTAAATGTTCTCTGACAAATTCTTGAGTGGTTAATTTAATTTATTTGCAATCTATATTTTACCTTTATTTAGACGAAAGTCTTTTCCCCAAATTAATTTGTACTTACTGTACGAAGAGAATTGGATGAATTTTTCCGAGAAACTGACATCCGAAAGGGGCCAAAAATTAAATTAGTTTTAATTTTTCGTCGTACAGCATTATGGGCCTGAGAGAGTTGGGTTTGCTTAATGGCCTCTGGAGCGAGACTGTTATAATGAAAATAAAGCTATGTGGCGCCTCAAAATCTCTAGGAATGCAGAAAATTACTATGCAGTTATTAATGGATTTAATATATTTCGCCATGTGGCAAAAAAGAGCGTATTATTGGAAAAATGCATTTCAAAAAGCGCCATTAGTTTCAAAATCTCCATTTGTCTTCGAGGACGGATTGTTTCCTTCCATCATCGATTTTAATTGTAAGAAAAACATACCGCGGGTTTAAAAATGTTAAAATGCACTCGGAACCCTTTATGTATCCAAGTTTTAAAAATAATATTTGGATTAAAGCTGAAGCAAAATGTGAACTATGATGGCAGACTGATAAAACGAAGTGCAGGGCTGGATCATCAATGTTTCAGCAACACAACTACATTTTTAAAGCAATGCTACTTTTGATGATGTTTATATGTATAATTTTGTACGGAAAATTATTCTAAAATTCGTGATTTGAAATTTTGGTTCACTGTTGCGATATATTCTAAGCAAATTTTGTTTATAAATTAATGCGAAAATCGATAATTTCTACTCTCGGTTATAATTTATTTTACTTATAATGTCCCATTACATTTATTTGATATTCCTCAGCAATTTTTCTTACAGAAATATGGGCAAAAAGGGATTTTTAAAAAAAATTCCGCTTGCAGCATTTCCATTAAAATACAAATTTGTTTCTTCATTTGCAAATACAAATTTGTTACACCTTAAATACGACACTAATATAATCGACTGATTTAAAAAAATTATTTTTATTCAAAGGCAGGTTCTTTTCAGGTCAGAGAGAAATAAAATTTGTCACCTTTGCTTGAGAAACTTGGGAAAGTCAGGGGCTTTTATTCCACTAAAGCTTTGGGAACCCTGTTTCATTTGAACGATTAGCTCTATCATGTCTGCAAATTGCTTTCTTTCCAAACTTTACTGCTGCCAGTTTCAATGATGCTAATGCGAGACAAAAAAATGTAATTTATAACCGTATGTGATTTTTTTTCAATTATCTGCACGTCTGAAATTGGTTTTAATATCCAAATGGTAGTGGCACGCTGTATTTAATCAAGCTGTTACTCGCAATTGTTGGTTTTAACGGCACCTAAACGCTGTTTTACTGCGTTTTTGCCACGCGAGTACTTTCAATTCGGGTTTTATGCAAACTTTAGATAATGGCATACAATGCACGTATTTCGTATCCTTAATATTTAATGTACGAACGAATGCGCTATGTTACGACATAATTCTGTAAATTGCTTTTGAGTTAAATTGGTTGCCGGCTTGAATTTCGCAAAAGAAGAATAAAAACTTCGCAGAATGCACAACAACGAGGCTCTCATTTTCAGGAATAAATCGATTTTCTACCACAGAAATATTTTGGATTTTGCACATGGTCAGTCAGAATGAATATCAGAAATGAGTATCAGAAATGCGTTTGAAATGAATAAATGTATAGATGCATTTGTATTACCGACAACGTTTGTGAAGCCGCGACGATAATTAATGACATAACTTTCATCTCAGCTATAATACAAATATCAAAATGCATTGAGTAATCAACTGTTGATGCTAAACAGAATTTTGAAAACACGATTTGATACAAAAGTAAATTCTAGACAAAAGGGTGTATTTGCGAGGCTGATCTGGTTTGTGACACTATGCTGATTATGAACGCCAAACATTTCGGAATTTATAACGAACATGATGAAGCTGAACTGTTTTGGTTTTAATATGGTAAGTTTAAAAAATTGCCTGAGAGGTAGAACAACAAATTACAAAGTCTTATATAACCAAACCAAAAAAGGTTTATTCATACAGAAAAATTGAGTTCAAATATCCCTAGGGATAAACGTGGAATTTCGAAAACATTAGGAAAAATTTATTTTGGAACATTCGTGGAAATCCTCAGCCGTTTCTGCGTTTGAAAATTCCCGTAAACTAAGATTTGCTAAAATAAGAAAGGTCAGAAAGCCATGCTCAGAAATGTCAAGGATAAAACAAACCCTTTGAAAAATAATTAGAATAAGTTGTGAAAAATACACATTTGCCTAAAATAAAGCATTTTTGATAGATACAATTCTGGTATACAACGTAAGAAAGTTTAAGTTAAAAAGCCTTAAGAAAAAATGCAATTGTGAAACCTTACTAAATACTTTTTGACACTTTTGGGCATTTTTATAAAAAAATATCCTATGATATTTAGGATAAACTTCTGAAAATCATGACCGATAGCCAAATTCTAAGAAGAATTGAAATTACACCTTTATAACGTTGGATATAGCAAAGTCAACATTTGCGAAAATTGGCTGAATTGACAATTTAATTGTCAATTTTGTAAATACTAAAACATAGCTTGAGTATGGTAACTGTATTAGATACGTAATTTTGAGGAATTATTAAAAAATGGATAAATTTTAAATACTAAATGCTCAGTTTGACCCATGCCATTTTTCAAGACTTGGAACTCTAACCTAAGACAGAAAGGCATGTCTAGGGAATACTTATGAAACAAAGAACTTCATCTAATATGCTCTCGCATTGGGAAGGAAAAACAAATAAAAAGTAAAACGCCAATAAAATGCAACATATCATAAATATGTCATTTAATTGTCGTTTTGTTTTCAATTTATATTTCTTTCCTCCCACGCAAATATCTGAATTAGTTTTGTGAAAAAAAACACGCATGGATTTATAGGAGCAATTCCTGTTCAGTTCTTAATTCCTTTGGGGACTCATGGAAATGAAATTTATTCAGACTTAATTTCTTTTGATCTTTTTTCTCCTTGTCTCATATCCATGCAAAAGTTACTGTTGGGACTAGGCTCGTCGGAAAATGTCACTCACATAGTATTTGGGGACAATAAATATTTAACTACGTAGTTTTTTACTATAAAGAAATTGAGATCGTAAAAAATGTCGACAAATTAAATGACTAAATACGAGTATAAAAAGTGACTGAGCTATAAAACGACTATATTGTCTTATCTTATGTTTGGAAGGTGTTATGCGCCATTTACGTTTATGTAAAAATCTTCGTGAAACCCGTCTTAAAATGAAACTTTACTGACATTTTATTCATTTTCATAAGGAAATATTGTAACCTAAAAATTGACGTTTTCCCGGAAATGCTCCTGCAGAACTAGCTTGAAAATATACACATTTCGTTTACTTCCATTCATCGAAGTTGCATTTTTTCAACATAAGACTATTTGTGAACTATAAAGTGAATTTCATGAACCTAATATTTTCCCCCACAAGTCGTTGGACATGAATTGCAGCCCTTAAAGAGTAATCTGATTAACATTAAGGTTTTTGATTTATTCACTTTAATTCCAAAAATGATTTATCTTTTGAGCAGTTTTTAAAAATACAGAACGTATTTCACAAATGCAGTTATAAACTAAGCGTAGTCATTATACTAGCAGTGAAAAATAAAACTATAATTTTATAACTTATTTTAAGATATAAAAAGACCAAATGCTGAAAGTCACGAAAGCAATTATTTTAGGTCGTTGAAGAATCATTGCTTCGACGTGACCATGTAACCTTTGAGGAAAAATGAATGCAGGGTGGTGAAACATTTCATCCGCAACTTTGAGCAGTTTCTAAGAAACGTTTTTATGGCAATGCAAAACTAACAATGTGCTTTGAAAAAGTCTCCTCTATTGTACTCTCTCTATGTATTAAGTCTTTGCAGGGCGAAATAGACCATTATCATTATTAATGGCGAAATTTAAGATAGTGGCGTCCAATAAAACAGCTTTTGCGTAAGACAGATGCATGGACTTAACCTTAATCTTCACCGCTGCTTAAATCATGCTTAAATAAAGCTCTGATTAATGCGTCAAAAGCGTTTTTCTTCTTCTTTTTTCTTTCTTTCTTTCTTTCTTTCTTAAAACATGTTCATTGACTTAAGTGTCTGATGTTTAGGCCAAGCCTACAATGCATGACCGAAAATACTGTTTGTAGTTTTGCTCTAGTTTCAATAAGCTTTTCGTTTATCAATGGCATCAGCAAAGATGATAAATGGGCAGTGTTTTGCCCCCGGTTTGGCGAAAAAAATTCCCAGTCCTCTTTTGGGAATTACCTCTGAAGAAGCCGGCTAAGTAACTCTGTAGTAAATTACCTCCGTTCTAATAAATGGCGGCAAAAACAGCCGGAAAATGGGATTAATGTACCATGATCAAGCTTGAAAGGTCCTACTTTGGTGAATTTTAAATGCTCCATGGACTATTTTTGGCTTGTTGCATGTCCTGCATCCAAGGTTTTTCACCTTAGTTGTGTGCTGTTCTAGCATTTCAATCAATTTTACACTTTCCAATTAATGTCGTGTATTAGTTTAAGATGAATTTATAATACTATTAGGTATTTTCGCAGACAAGGACAATTAAATGTATCTTTTCAAAAATGTCGTTTCTCATCAGGATAATTTTACTTGAAGTCATTTCCATTTATCAAAATTTAGAAATGCATGTTGGTAGTGATGAGAAGTGTTGTGCATGTAAAATTGCGTATATTTGAACTTCTTTTAATCTTGAAAATTTGAAATTTCATGTTCAAATCAAAATATGTTCATAAATCATTATTTTATAAAAAAGTAGGTTTAGGCGAAATACAGGAATGCCATTTTAGAATACAATAATCGGGTATTGTGATGGTATTTTACAGATTAATTCGAATTTGGATTTTGGATTTTGGAATTTGGATTAATTCGTCTTACTTTTAGCATACCAGTTTTGATTTTGGATAGGTTTTCAAAAGTTTTAAACCATATCTGTTTATATGTTTAATTTTCATATGGACACACTTTTTTGAAGTATTTTTGAAGTAGTTCTAATTTAATGACTCCACTTCAAATGTAATCCCTTTTTTTAAAGACTTATTTGACCTGTACTTCGGGGGAAAGACGTTTTAGAAACTTTGACATGTATTTGCAGGAAAGACTTTTTAGAAACGTTGACCTAAATTTCAAGAAAAGAGTTTGTGTTGAATAAAAGTGTTCCTGTGTTTATTGTGGTTAATTTTAAACATTTAGTAGTTTAGAGTAATCAACTTAAACTTTTTCATTCAAGTGCCTATTTAATCGCAGTTGTTGGTATGCGTTTTGGAGCATATTCATTCCTTTTATTTGAAATAGATGAGTTTTAGGACCATTGTTAACCGTCTTAATTAGATTGCGTCTGGTTTTCATTATCAAAATGGCGTCGATTTGAGATTAAATTAGCTGACAAATGAATGCGCTTTTGGGACGGAAGTATTCGATGTAAAACGTTCATTAAGGAGATGGAAAGTCATTTCTCAAGTGTTTCATAAGACGTTGTTGCACGAAGAAAGACAATCGACGCATGATGTTCGCTAACTTAATTTGCTTCAGTGAAGGGGGATTTTCAATTAGGCCACAAATGCCATAACGCTGGCAGGCAACACCATTGTCTGACTTTATGAATTTTAGGATTAAGTCTTAATGCTAAGAAAACATGGCTGAGCAAGCCCCAATGTTTTAATCGTTAGTGCTCTGGGCGAGTTATGACCACATACCGAAATCTCCTGAAATAATGATGACATTCAGATATACATGTACATGCAACTTTGTATTAAAAGGCGTCTGAATCCCAAATGACTTTTTTAAATAAGTAGTTTAAAAGTAAAGTTAGGGGCTTGAAGTTGATGTTCTAAAAGAAAACTTCAAACTTTGAATATTTAACAATTACTGATCAGAAAGGAATTTCTGCCAGGAATTGTAAAGCCTGTCGAACTATTTTGAATTTGCTGTGCTTACGTTTCAGGCTATTTAAAGACAAACTATAGATAAATGCCATACACTTCTTGATTTTTCACCAATTTTAACATTTATTATTTTTTTAGCTGTGATAGACCACTTTCTTTAAGAATTTTGCTTTTTGTTTCATGAATGTCTTCCAGGTCATAAACAGTGAACTGCACTGTGCTACGTGTTTTAATAAAATCACATTAATAAAATCTAATAAAATCTTGAATTATTGTAGGCCTACTCATCTGTGAGCATTTTCCCCATTAAATTTTAACAGCTTTTTCGCCAACATTCAGATAACGTTTAAATGCTCCTTGTAAAATGAGGTCTAGTGTCACTACAAATGTATTTTTTTAAATTGTTTTCGTTTTAACATGTATGGCCAATAAAATAACGTAAATGAAAGATGTTTAAACTTATACATCAGTGAAGATATTTTGAAGTACATTATACTTTGCAAATGCATGTGACAAATATTACGAGCTGCAGTTATAATTGATGATGAAATTGATATGTTAAAACACTTACTAAATAAAGGACGAGATTTTTATGACGTATTTCCACCATATTCATTGTCATGCTGGTTTCCCGTTTCCGGATTTTTCTAGCTGCAATAGAAACAAACAACAATTAATATTTAAATAATGTTATCATTAATAAAATATAATTAATATTAAATATATACTTAATACTATAACATATTTATTTTCTCAGAAAGAATCCATTAAAAATCCATCAAGTACTATTTAACAGGTGATTTGAAGGGGGATCAACATTTCTAATTCCAAAGAACCTAAGGCTAAATCGAAGGAACAAACAGTTTGAAGGATATAATACAGTAACTTCCATATATGGCCAAGTATGCAACCATATATGGCTTTATATAATAGTCATAGACAGTTATACATTTTCTATATATGTCCATTATTTCGCGTACTTGGTTTTTCTGTCTTTCCTTCATCTTTAACGTAATGATTTCTGATGAATGTTGTTGTTTTTATCAGATTTTCAATCCCCTGTTTCTATCCAGGAAGGAGAAGCTGGAGTGGTACTCAGAATCCTAGTTAATTCCTTAAGGGCATCCTTATCGTAATTGGCGAAGGTGATCTTTGACGTATTCATCTGAGTATAAGGCTATTATTAGACCACGTGACTGCCAACCTATAGATGCCCCCATGAAAGCCATCTTTCCATACACTAATAACCAAATTATACATTCTAATACGGCATTCTCCTTTTGTCAGACATCTGCATTCAATATTGGGCGAAATATAATTGGTAATTGCCCATTGAAATGCGTTTTCAGTCGTGGAAGGCAGTCTTTCAACTCCATTTTCGTTACATTCAAGCGAAATTGGCTTTATATAATTCACTGAAAGCAACATTGTCCGAACAGCGTATGAGATAGGGGGGTACTCCCTTGACCTTTTCGGACTGGACATGAAAGCTAAACATGCGCGTATACATAATTAAATACCACTTATCAAAAGCTCTTTTGAGATTGCAATAACGAAATTTAATTTTCATGACCTTGTTAGTTCGCATATGTTGACATTTGTGTGTCTGCGCTTGAAATTTGTGATTTGTTTCTTCACAAAAGACGATACCTTTTAACTCATTTATTGGCTACACTTAAGAAATATAGTCACGAAGCAATGGCTTCGAGAGGGGCCCTCCATAAAGGACGTCCGAGAATGGAGGGATGAGGGTGGAATTTAGGCAAATAGGTGCTTCCCTGCATTGCCAAAGCATAACTAGTTTTAGGTTTGATAAAGTTGTTTTATTATATCAACAGGATTCCCCCAGACCTGGAGAACATGGGAAACCTGGAATTGTCAACGAAATTTGAAAGGCATTGAATATCAGGGAATTAATTTCTTATTTAATAAGGAAATAGAGCATCACGTGTCAGGGCATTGTGACAGTTTTGGTCAGACCCTCAATTGATAATGGAAGGTATCTCGGAAAATTGACTAACATAAGATGAAATTAAGATTCTATCAATGAATCATACTGTGCTGCTTGCTGTGAAGCGTCTTTGCCAATTTGATTGGTTTGATGAAACGCCATGAACTGACAATGGTCGTTTTTCCTTAACTGATGTATTTTACGTCGTGGTCGAAACTGTAGAAGAACTGGTCTAAATTAGATTAGAACTCGATTCGACCGATTTACGAGCGATATGATTTTGGTGGAAACGAGGCAAGTGTACAATAAATAATCAGGGTTAAAACGAAAAGAGTTCTTACTCTTTTATGTGCTGGTCGTTATATGTCCATTTCATCCCAATGACAATCTTCGTGCTCGTTCGTCCTTGGGAACGTAGTTGTCCGACATATTTGCTACGATTTTGTTGTGTATTATACCAATATTTGTCCAGGACTTCACATTTTTGACGCTTCGTTCAACTACAGGCTAACTGAAGGCTGACAAAAATCAATGTTAAAAGAGAGACAGCTGCCCAGGGCCCTGCTTTAACTGATACCATTGATCGAAGAGCTTTTAGGGAAGAGTGTAAGGGCGATTCGGACCCACGTTATAACTGGAAAGTCCACGCTATGTAGTGATAAATGCCTGAAGAAATATGGGAAAGTGTGGCTATAACATGCAGGAAATTTCCAGAGATATTCACCGGGGCTTCTATCAATTTGAATGAAATTATGGGAAATGTAGTAGAATTTATAGAAATGTTTACACAAATATGGGGGAATTGATCTGCAGGTGTTTTTTTTTAAATTTGATTTTGAACCCTAATTTTCAAACTTGTTGCAAATATTGCGTCCAGAGATAATGTGCATGATAAAATCCATAAAATCTATGAAAACTAGAAACATGCAAAGAGGAAATACTGGCCATGAATTAGATAGGTCATAAGGGCATTTATTTAAAATCTCGTGCTTTAAAGGCCAAATTTGAAGGCGTTATTAAGACATTCACTTATGGTTGTCAATTTTTTATACCTTCTAAAATCACTTTCATTTGAATTCTGTTTTATATAACAAATTTGACAAAAAAGCACAGCTTTCAGCACATGAAGGCTAATCAAATTAGTGATGTTTCCAGTTTTCCACTTATATTTTTTATTATAATGAATAATTTAACCAATAATAACTGCACATCCATTTTATATTCCAGCCCTATAACTGTGATACTTAAATTTACTTCGCTTCCTCCAAAAATCCATGTTCGCATTAGTTTTTTTCATGAAAATGGGTAATGGTGCCGATAAAAATGTCTGGAAGAGCTCGTATAAACGTTAGCAAATATCTTTCCGGTAGTGAAAAATATATTGCGAAGTACAGAAATTTCCCTAGCAGTTTGAGGGATGTTCACTTCCGAAAGGCAGTTTTCTAACGTTTTTCATGTGCTTGTAGACTCAACAGCACTGGGGTTTTTGAATAAGATGCCTCCAGGGAACCTGTCGCAATTTGGTCTTTAAACCATCCAAATTTACGTGACAAAACCAGAAACTCTAGCCATCTTCGCCATATGGCAGTCCCACAATGCACCCTGATGGTTGCAGCTGGCTAATTTTTCTTGTAAAATATCGAAATTCCTCTATCCTGCAGTTTTATTAAAATGCAGCTTACATCACTGGCATCAATTTGTCACAATACATTTGGTCCCCAACTGGCTATACGTGCATAACTCAGAAAGGAAAGCCGTTAAAAAAATTGTCTGCAAGGAATTGATTTTTTTTAGATTTTCAATAAAATTCGTGGAATTATTAGTTAAACTGATAACAAATGATGGATTTTTGTTAGTTTGGATATAAATTTTGCTCATAAATAACACACATGATAAAGCGAATGCCATGCCAGAAACAACAAGTGATGGATTATTTGTGATTAGTTTTTTGCTGGTATATTTTTAAACTTTTTCACATAAATCTAATTGATGACATTTTACCAGATTTTTATTAATATTTATTTTCATTAATATTTTCAATTAACTATTAATTAAATTTTCAATGAAAAAGTTTATAAATTTATATAGTTTATAAAGTTAATATAGTTTATAAAGTTTATAACTGAAAAAATTAAACTGAATTTTCAGAAAAAAAAACTATTCACAACTAATGCATTGTTTCCAGATTTCTATAAATAATGTGTATTTAAACGAAAATCTTAAAAGAATATCTTAAAAAGTACATTTAAGATGATCTATCCCAAGATTTCTAGAAAGCAAATCGCAGATGATGAATTGTACTTCAAATTCTCAAATGATGGGTTTAGTAATGTTAATTATTCACTGAGCTAGAAAGGACTAAAAATTATAAAACTATCATAAATCTAGAATTTGTGTAAAATTTCAATAAGGTTTCCTTCTATATGTAAGATCTACCCGTCATTGTAATATGCAAGTGAAGGCATGTATTTTCGATATTTTTTTGTCTCCGAAATCCTCTTGGGTTTTTTGGTCGAATGGTACAAGTATGTGCAGCATTTTTGAAATTCTACCTGCGTTGATTATGATCTAGAAATGCACGTTTCGTTTTGCTGTTTTCCCTTTCGGCTATTTTGGCCATCATCTGCAAAGATGTACTCTGAGTAACCCTACACCATCCAATTTTTTTCTCCCCTTTATATGAAAATACTGGTAGCCTTGGCAACTCTGAATTCGGTCTGACATCTATCGGCTCCTGACACTATTCACAGAAAATGAGCATCTCATCTTGGCGTCCACGCCAAAAGGATCTGGCAAATTTAATAAAGAAAATGCTTTTTAGGGCCAGAAATTATAATGCAAATATGAAGGGAGGGGGAAGGTCTTGGTCCTAATCGTGCATGATAGCTAGGGGCCTGGAGACTGCGTTGCCATGGTGATTTCCTAGGCGTTTTTCTGCCCTCTCGGTTTTTTTAATGCATCCCCCAAGAATCCATTACCGATGTTCAAGTGGGTGTGATTGGGGTGAGGAATTTGGTTTTCAACGCCTACACAACATTGTTCCAGTGAACAATCCCCCTGGGGGAAAAGGGTTATGGGCATAATGTAATTGGTGGCGTATTTGTAATAGATATCAAGAGTTTTATTCGAAAACAAGGAGCCCTGCCATGCATTTTGATCGTT